>BMAW01065135.1:6484-17780 GCA_019974015.1 Nephila pilipes | reverse complement strand
TTTTGTGATACCGTCTTAAAAGGGGAAGTGTGAGATACTAGTGCCCTCTAGTTGTGTAGAGTCCGCCATCGTCTGTTGCACAAACGACGTAACCCATGAAGGCGAAACACACCTAAATGAGCGTTAAGCTCGCTGAAGGACTGAAGTCAATTCTATGTTGAACTTCTGTGGTTTGTATGCGTTTCATGCTTGTAGTATCGTCCTGTAATGAAAATGATTAGAAATGAATGCTCGTAATTAAATGACACCATAAAAGAACGCACGCACTTACAGCCATCATGATTCTTAATTTTCTTTTTATGAAATCTGCATGAATCCTTCACTCGGAGGACGTCTGGAGTTACGAGCAGATATAAAAAAAAATCGTTTTCTCTCTGTTTAATATATATTGTAGTGAAACTCGTTTTCTGGCACCGGCGCAACGGCCGAATTTGGCTCTTGCGCCATAAACCTACATTCATTCGCTCATTTCCTCCTCACTACATCCTACTAAACTTCAATCAGCAGATTGCGTTCGGTTCTGCTTCAAATCGTCGGCAAATGAAATACATCTTTGAGTGCACATTTGTTCTCAAAAAATTATACAAATGAATATGAACTGAAGCGAAGTGCATTCTAGATTCACATTTATTTATAATGTCTCGCTAAATAGTTAAGCCGGCATTGTTTCCTTCCTGTAGCGGTTTTGAACCTTGTTGATACTTATAGATCGCCATGTAGTGGAGCTGATGCACATTAAATTGTTTTGGCTCCAAATTCTCAATTTGGAATGGCGTGGATTAAGGGGTGACAACTCAGGTGTCATTTGCATTGTTTGATAGAGGCTCAAAATTAAAATATTTTTTCAAATATGCCTCGTGTTACTACTAAATGTGAAGTTACAATAATAGTCAATCAGTTCATTTTTCTAAATACAATTTTTTATGTGGAATAGATTTTATAATGAACAATATAAAAGTTCGTCTAGTGATTTATCGATTGTTAATTAACGTCGCATTTAGAAGCCACTTTTGGATGAACTTAATGATTTATTTTCATGATCCAGTTAAGAACAAGAGATTTCACTTAGATAACTCGCAAACAGGGGGGGGGGTAGGGCCTTTACATTGTAAACCGTATGGTGTGTGGCTGGTTTGAGTTAATTAGAAGTTTATCAAAGGTATATTTATTTCAATCATTGAAAACTTTACATTTAAATTCATCAAGCCAAATCACAGAAACTGACGTCTTGAATTTTATTGACGTACAAGAGCGCTTCTGACGTCGTCACACTCAGGCGAGGATTAACTTACGGTTGACATTAATTATGAATGCGAATGAATTATGATCACATTCAGAACAAAGTATCCCCCCAGTGATGAAGGGAACGAAAATCACTTTAAAGTGGATACAATCAAAAGCAGAGAAAATAATATAAGAATGCACAATATAGAATAATAAGAAATAAATTATAGTAATATACAAATAAATTGTTATAATCAGAAATTATAAATTGAATACATTTTACTTTTAAATTTCCTCGCACAATCGCTTGGGAAAATGAACGTGTCTCTCATATCTTGTTTTCCTCACGTTTTTAGAGAGAGTTTTCTCATTTTGTAGCAATTTTTCAGCAGGTGAAAATTTTTGAATTGCTTTTGGTGTAACATTTGGATATATTTCCTCTGAAAATCCATAAACAAGCTTTAATCCGTTTATAATGACAGTTACACTTTTACCTTTTAAATGAATGACAAAATTTTTCTCAGATCGATTTTTAATCATGTGAGGTCAAGAATGCGGAGGAGTTAAATTAGGTCTTACTTTATCAATTCCTAAAAATATACATGGTAACAAGAACTTGTATTAACAGAAAATTTGTTATTACCATGATAAGTTGTATTTGTTGCATTTAGTTGTTTGGTCATTGAAATTAAATTATATACATAAGTGGATGTTATAGTATCATTTAAAATTGAATCGTCTCTTAAAAGATGAGATGGTAAATGCAATCTAATGCCATAAACAAGTTGAGAGTGCTAGTAGCATTCAAATCTTTTTAAGAGCCGTGCACAAACCTATTAATGCTACATTTAAAATATCTCTCCATTTTAAGTTTTCGTGAGCCATTAGAGAACTTTTAAGATGTCTGTGTAGTCTCTCTATCATACCATTTGGTAGCGGATGATATAATGCAGAATACATTCGAGGACTACCTAAAATGTTTGTTAGTTCGCGAAAAAGTGTGGATTTGAAATTTTTACATTGATCGGTTATGATTGCTATTGGTGTTCCAAATCTGGATATCCATCCATGCCCCAGTGGACGTGCAGATGTCTCAGCAGTAATATCAAGAGTAGGAATTACTTCAGGCTATCTAGTGAACCTATTTATGATTGCAAGACAATATGGATTACCATCAGTAATTTGAAGAGGTCCTGTGAAATATAGGTGGATGGGAGAGACTTGAGCATCCGGTTCGGTAAATGTCCTAAGAGGAGCTTTGGTGTGCTTAAATACCTTAGCACGCTGGCATTTGGCACAAGCACGAGCTCTGTCCTTTATGTCAGATTTCATTGTTGGTTAAACGAATCTTTTGGAAATCAGATTAGAAGTAGCTGATGTACCAGGATGAGGTAGAAAATGCACATTTTCAAAAATTATTTGCCTGCATGTTTTTGGAATAAAAGGTCGTGTTTGGTTTGTTAACATATGACAAATGAGATGAATATCCTCCAAAGGAAAATAATTTTTCTCTAATTTTATAGATGCGTTAGATTTTAACTATTGTTCTAATTCAGGGTCATTCACTTGTTCCTTAACAAACATTTTATAATCTAATTTTGACGGAGTTGTGATAGCATCGATTTCGATTCGCAAAAGAACACCAGCAATAATGTTATCCTTACCATTAATAGGACGAATAGCGGTTGAGAATTGGGATATATAATCTAAATGTCTAAGTTGACGTGGACTACATTTTTCTCGTTTATGTTTAAATGCAAAAATTAGGGGTTTCTGATCAATACAAATTGAGAATTTTCGGCCTTCAAGCATATGACGGAATTTTTTGATAAATGCGTAAATTGTATATAATTCACGATCATATGTGGACCAGTTTCTTTGGCTTTAGTTTCGTTTGATTGACAAAATTGCAATTGATTCCCATTAATTATTACACAGTTACATCAATGGACTTATAATTGCCTCTCTCCAATAACTTAAAGGAGCATCAAGAATAGGATGTCTTAGCAGGGTAGCTTCGGCAAGAACTTTCTTAGCATCTGTAAAAGCCTTTTCATCTTCATTGAAGAGAAGCTTCAGATTTTTTAGTTAGTCGTAATGATTTTTTTTTATTACTAAGCCCTTCAAGAAATTTAATTGATGGTAATAGTGTATAAGAGGACTGGGTAAGAAATCTAAAAAAATAATCGATAATATATAGAATAAAAATAAGAAATCGATAAAAATTGAACATGCTTAAGAATCTACGAAGTTTAGTAAGGGTAGTGTATCTAGGGTACTTTTGAATTGCATCTACTCGATTGCAGATTGGAGAAAAACCAGCTTTCGAAACTGTAAATCCTGTGGAATCCAAGGTATGAACTCCAAATGTACACTTAGATAGATTAATTGTAAGTCTATAATGATCTGATGTAAAAAAGAGACCTTGAAGATTTTCTATGTACACTTCATAAGATTGGGAAGCAATTAATATATCATCAACGAAAGCGTAAGCACCATCTAATCCTCTAGTGACTCCATCAATAAATCTTTGAAAGGTACTAGATGCATTGCATAAACCGAATTGCATCTGAGTGCTCTCGAAGAAGCCTAGAGGAGTACAAATAGCAGTTTTATCAACAAACTCGGGAGCAATCGAAATCTCATGAAAAGCTTTTATTAAATCTGCATGTGAAAATATTTTAGTCCCATGAAGTTCGCTTGTAAAATCCAAAAAGCTTGGAATGGGATACCTGTCTCATTTGGTTTGATTGTGAGAGCCTTGTAGTCGCCAATAGGACACCAATCGTTACTTCCTTTCTTGGGAACTAAATGTAAAAGAGAGGCATAGTTGCTGTTCGATCGGCTCATGTGGCCTGAATCCAAAATATATTAAAATTTCATTTTAGCAATTTTCAAGCGATCGGTTCTAGACGACGAGGTATTGCAAAAACAGGAGGGCTAAAAGTATTAATATAATGCATAACAGAATGTTTCACAGTTTGTTTTGTACAAGGCGTTTTAACAATATTAGGAGAATCTTTCAAAAGTTTTGAAAATTCATCATCACAAAATGTAGATTTTACGGAATATACATCAGCATTATTAAGAATACCATGAGCTTTTAATTTTGTATCTGTGTCATTTAAACAAAGATTCATTAGATCTGGTTACAAGTTAAAATGTTGTAAAAGCTCTGCACCAGTAATTTAATTTTTAACATTGCAAACATAAAAGGGATAAACAAATTTTTTTCTTAAACTTAAATCTAAAAATAATAATTTTTGTTTATAAACATTTATTGTAATACCATTAGCTACAAAGAAGTTTTGGATGGGTACAGAAAGTTTATCAGATCTAGTGGCAGAAATTAAACAACAGTCACTACGTGTGTCAACGAGAATATTTACATTTGTTTTACGATCTTGAACGAAAAGGTGACGAGAACTTTTGGGTGAGGCGTATGTCGCCGCTAATCCTTGTCGTTTGAATTTCCTGGATAATTTGAAGGTGGAATGCATGTAACAGCTTTAGAGCCATATCTACGATGATACCATCTTTAAGTGCTGAGTTTTTCTGTCAGAAATGCGGTTGACGATTTCTAGAAAAACTTCTCGAACGACGTAATATTGCAATGAATTTGCAAAGCAATTTAATTTCAGTCGACAATTCAGAGTCTGGCGATACATTTAATGCTAAACAAGAATCAGAAACTGCCCTTACTTGAATGGGTGAGATATTCAAATTTTATCCGCAATTTCTGCAGCTTTCTGTGCCATCAGTGGAGATACTGATGCTGAAATAGATTTAACATCAGACGATAATTGTTACAAAAATAATTCAAATAGAAGTGAATCGGCCTCATTTTGATTTTCAGTACGTCGTTGCATTACTCTCAAAAGTTCCGAGGGCTAGCGATCACGGAGTTGTTATCCCACCAATAGTTCTTGAGTTTTGTTTTCCCCACATCGGGATATAATTTCCGATTTAAGCTGGGCATAAGGATCTGTCTTTTCTGGTGAAATAATTATATCTCGAACACTCATGGCTGTTTCAGACGGTAGAGAAACGAAACAGTGGTTATATTTTGTACGAAAAGTCGTAATGGGCTTCGGAACCGCTATTTCAAAAGTTGATTCAAGCATAGTGAACCACATTGAGGGATCTGATGGAGTAAAAGCAGGAATTTTGACTTCTGAAACTTCTTCCATTGTGATAAATCAAAATGACAAATCATATTGAAATAAGAATTTTAGAATTTAACTGCCGTCTTCAAAACAAAACTATTTCAAATTTGCTCAACAAATCAGAAGGATAGTAACATCCAATTTTCACCATGTAAGACTTGTGGTGTGTGGTTGGTTTATGTCAGTCAGAAGTTTATCAAAAATATATTTATTTTAATCCTTCAAAACTTTATAACTTTTAAATTCCTCAATCCTAATCGCATCCTGTGTGGTAACGCGTAGTTTTTCCTCGGAGAAGAAGGAGAACTGAAACTGACGTCACGGATTCCAAGATCCGTGATCCTACAAGAGCGCTTCTGATGACATCACATTCAGGCGAGGGTCAACTTGTGATTAACATAAATTTTGATTGCGAATGAATTATAATTACAATCTCTAAGACGTATCCCCCCAGAACATCCCCCAGATATTTAACATTCATAGCGAGAACTTTTAGTGACATCAGGACTCGAACATATGGTTCCACGAATATTCGTTCGACCATCCACGAACAAGTGGCTATTATCATCTTACTGACGATTCCTCTCACTTTGCCGAACATAATTATGTACTGGCGTTGGCTGTGTGTTTGTCGTGCCTTGAGTAGAGCCAAAAAATGCATCTGCAGGAAAGGGAAAAAATAATAAAAGACAATGAAACAAAACTTAATAATGTAGAAGATCCAGTGGAATTTTGAAAATAAAAGTAATCTGATTCCAGAAGTTTATTTTAATCTGTTGATGAAATTCCAGATCCGGTAAAAGAAAAGACGTTCTATCAACGTAGATTTACAAAATGAAAATCCTTGACTCAAACCCACTTTCCTGAGTGAAAGTCCATCTAAGTAGTGTAATTACTTTAATTGTCCTCTTGGACTCTCTGGAAGAAAACGTAATGTAAATTGATTAGTTTTCAGTGTTTTGAATACTGTATCTTAAATTGTATAAATGTAATGAGCAAACACCAATTTTTATCTCTAAAGTTTAAATGTTTTAAGAGACATATGATTCCGACCAAATTCTATACTTGTACTTGAAAATAAAAATTTTACATGTGATGTAGGGTTAGACCTAAAATAAATGTAATAATTTGCGAATTTTGCATACGCGATATCGAGAGTTCGTTGATTTCCAAGAAGCCTTCGTATCTTCTAAATGAAATACACATTGCCCAGTTTTATTAACGTCGCACTGAGAAGCAACACGAGGGCTGTTTGCGACGGAACTTGTAATTTTGAAACTCTATCAAGAGACGATCATACACCTAAGCTAGCACCTCTCTCTTGTAATTTCCACACCACGCCAATAATAGCATTTTTATCCTCAACAGATTTAAAGTGCATCAGCCCCAACTACTTGGAAGGTCTTTGGGAGTATAAAGGTTCGAACCTACGACTCTACGAAAACAACTGACCGCGAGCGAGCCTGCGATCTCTCCCACTTGAATATCGCGCATTAAATGAATTATATGTCCCTTATAAATTAATTCAATTCATTAAATAAAAGTCTCTAAGTGAAATTAAGTCACATTTTTTTTAGTAATATAATCTTAATCAGACGTGACTTTCGTTCCTCAGTCTAGCCGTCTCTATTGCATTACATGAAAAGTGTCGTCCATGTTCCCGTTCAAAAATAATCCAATAAGAAAGTACTACAGAACGCTCCTCGGAGACATTCACTCAATGACTTCTTACAAACCTGCATTAAATTTAAAATGAATATTAATGCTAATTTCTAAGACATTTCATCGTCCTGAACAATAAAACAGTAGTCGAACAATGAACTGACTCAGTCGAAACTTCTTAGCAACCTATTCTTATTTAAAATGAGAAAAAAGTTGAATTATGAATGAATGAATTTCATCAAAATTTTTGATGAAATTTAAATAAATATACTTTTTAGGCATGTTGGAATGGCAGACTTTGGATATGGAACTCGACTCTTTCAAAATTCTGTAGAGCGTTACTTGAAAATTATTGACTTTGTCATTTAGAACACAGGTCTTTTTATCAAAATATTTGGAGACAGCTATCCTCATATCCCCCCGATGCAAAAAGACTATTTGGAAAATTTTCAACCATACTCTATACCGTTGTGAAAGGAAATCGAGATATTTCTACTTTTTATTCTTTTGTCTGAAAATGCACATTGAAAGGTAACATTTCTATACAATTCTGAGGAAAAATAGGAAATCTTTTTCTTCTTATTGTACAATGCCAGCCAGTATTTGAAAAAAATCTCTAACGGAATCATAAGCAATTTGTAACTGCTGTTTAATAAAACAAAAACGTTTTATATAACCAGTATATGAATATATGATTAGTACCTTAAATTTCTTTTTTTATATTGGAGTGATTGATGTTTAACTCAATAAAAACAACGACAATAAAATCTCATTATTTTTCAGTCAGATAGATTATGTATGACACATTTTTAAAGCTCTTAGTATGTTTGGAAGAGTGTTGACTTTTATATTTTCTATATTAATTGTTTCGTTGGAAATCAAATTAATTGGAATTTTAGAATTAAGGTTAAATCATTAAATTATAACTTAATAATGACATGCATAGAACACTCTCGTTTACTATGTAATGTTATCTTCTGAAATCATAATAAAAATTACCTGTAAATTTAAAAAAAAATATTTTCTAATTATAAACACTTTATTATGTAATAAAATTTGCTTTTGTGCCATTAAATTTAAATTTGAAAATTTGTTTTATTTTCTTTCAAATTTCTTATAATAGCTGAAAGAGTCCTATCAATTAAGTGGTATGTAGAAAAATGTAGCACTTGTGTAATATCTAATCGCCCACGAAAATTGGCACAGTTGAATTTTTACACCATTCATTTTCGAAGGCCAAAATGTTCCTTTTTCCATTCAAGAGAACGAAAAATGTTCGTTCAAAATCAGATGCTACAAGTACTTGTTTGATGGGTTAGCTGGAGCCCGTAGCCCCTTATGGGCCGTTATCTCCTGTCAGTGTAGGTATTAGAATCCACAAAACATATCTTCTGAGTACCCAGAGCAATAAAAGGTGCAGAATTAAAAAAAAATGAAGAGTTTAAATCTGAGAAAGGCAGTGCCGAAGAATATTTTGATGGGTGTAAAAGTGGCTCTGAAAGTTACGAAATTAGCTTAGGGTGAAAGGGGCAGAAAATATTCCATTCTGATTGGACAAGAGCCGTTCCCAACTTTTTCTAGTTTGGCTGTATTCTTAAATTTCCATTAAATTTTAGTAAATTTTGAGAGTTGAATAGGTGCGGAATATTGTTTAAGCAAACATGCTAAGCCTTGGAGGAAGATATTTATCTTATTTATAATATGTCCGTGCTTTTTATCTTCTGATAAGTGGCCATAATTATAGGGAAATCCCGAAAAAAATCCTCTCGGTTCTTAAACAGCATCGAAGATGCCATTATCATTTTGTCCCGATTCTCCCGATATCAGTGATATTTCTGTTTTGGGGGTGTTTCCGACTGATTGAAGAGAAGTTCGGCTGGTTTTCTTGAAGATCTTTACCAATACTACATGCTTGCGCATATGAAGTTTTTTACTAACGAGTTTTTAAGTGAAGGATTTATTTCCATTATTTGTTATGCTCGTGGCTTGAACTTTTTTAGGTTAAAGAAAATTAGGACAGCATTTCCATGAAGCTATGTGTCCAGTATTCTTACGCCAACAACATCAAAGTAATTTCGCTAAACTAAATGAATGCCTTTTATTTCAACTTATCCTTTTTATGGCACTGAAATAATTTCATTTATTTTGAACTTTTAACGAATGTATTGTTGTTTAATTCATTAGAATTCAATAAGTATAGTTTCTGAATCTCTGCATATTTTTTTATTCGGACGCATCTCAAATTTCAATTTACGCATTCTGACATTCACCGTTGTATCTAGATCCATCGCCAACTTACAATAGTGAAAGTTAAAACTTAAATTATAAAAGAATTCTTTAATTATTTTTTCTTAAATTTTTTTCATACAATTCAGTGCTACTTATGTTGGATATCTTGAAAGCACTCTCAATATTTGAGATGTATTGATGTTTGAAATAATTTATAATATCGAATTTTCTGAGCCTTTTCCTGTAATGTATTACTCGTCGTAAATGTGTTGCTTGAGTATAGAAGTTCATAATATGTGTAAACAAATTGGAACAATTTAATTAATTTTTTCCATGTTCTAAAATTATAGAAAATATGCAAACAAGTTCACGCACAGAATATTTAATGTTTACAAATATTCTGTCCACAAACTGAAATAAAACATATTTATATATTTTAGCGTTTTAGCTAGAGTATAATACCTAACGCAATACATAATAAAGAATTAGAAGCAGATATTTTTAAACTAATTCTTTCTTCATAAGTACTAAATTTTTTTACTATAAATTCAAGTCTTAGTATAAAACTGATTTCATATTCTCTTTTAGAAGCATTTTCCTCAAACTGCCTATTTTGAATACACAGACATATATAAAATTATTCGTTTTGATAAATTATCAAAATACCATATTTTTATAATTAACTGATAAAATTTGAAAATGTATTCTGTTTTAATTCTTAAGCTCTACCGATTCGAATTTCCTTAAAATGTATAAAGTAATCATGAATAGTAATTACTTTAAATTTATTGGAATATAATTAAAGTTTTAGTAGGCGGAAGGTAGAGAACTAGTAGGTGAATGAAAAAGAATAGTTCTTTAAAAATGAGCAAGAATGGGTAAAATCGGTTCATCGAAAAGAACCGAAGTTCTCATCTGTAGTCCATATAATATATTTGGCCTTCCAAACATTAAACTGCTTTTTACGGTATTTTATTTTTCCCCATAATCATGAACTTAAAATGCTAACCCCTTTTTGTAATCAATATAAGATTTTGAATCCTTTTCTGGTCTTTGATAATTTGTTGCAAGGAATATTGATTTAAACAAACCATTATTATTTCTTATTAAAATCAATGAATTTAGATATACCTGTTTTTTTTACTGTGTTTCGTGATGTCTGATTGAGATGAACCTATAAAACTATAAATACCTCTAGTACAACCACACCTGAGCGCAGAGTTGGGAGGATTGTGCATGACGGAAAAGAAAAGGAGTAAAGTGATTTCAAAAATTAAGTCAATGTATCCCTTTCATGACTGCCGTTAAAAATTTTCTAGCGTTATTTTGATGTTAATATATACTGAAGAAATATCTGACTCATTTTTACCGCTAATTTTTTCCCGATTCAAGGCCTCGGTGCTGAAACGAGAGAGGCGTTCGGAAAGCGCAAGCTCGATGGAAAGAAAAAGAAGCCGAATTTTCTTTGAGTAAAATTACTTTCTGTGGAGTCAAGGAATTTATATTGTGACTGCACGCATATTGGTTTCTCGATTCTGACTCAAACAGCATTTCTCAGTGCTCCCTCCGATTTTTTCTACTTTTTCTAATCTGATCAACCGAACACCGACTATGGACCCGATTTTTGACCAACGAAACGACATGGATTATAATGAAGATGCCTCCTCCACCATCTCATCTATTTCCACTAAGTCTGATGACAAAAACTCATCCGGCTAAAGAAAACAAAAACCCTAGAACGATATCGCCAAAAATGCTTGTCGCGAAGAAAAACACCAATCCATCCAGGCTGAACTCATTTTCAAAGGCACTGATCCCAACGACAAATTTCTTATCGAAACCGAACAACTTATCGAGGGCATTGACAACAAACTGCTACGACTTCAATGTGAGTATGCTACTTTAGCGCCTTGCCCGACTGCTGGCTGCCCCATCCACTCCTCCCCTAATATACTTCCTAACAAGCGTAAAGATAACGACGGTTTCATCACCCCTCCTAAAAACAAATCCTGTAA
>BMAW01065133.1:0-11264 GCA_019974015.1 Nephila pilipes | reverse complement strand
TTCAATAATCCTGTATGCTATCTTTTTCGATGTGTCCCATCAGTAAAATTAAACCAAGAAATTTTAAAATTTCATTTTTATCAGTTGGCTTCCAAGAAGGTGCATGTTCTCTTTTGTCAGATATTTCTCTCTAAAGATTAAGTACATCAAATATATACCTATTAGTTTCTTCAACCAGAACTGATAAAATTTCATCTATGAACATCAGTTTAAAAAAAATTATTTTCATTTTTGTACTTCCTAGTGTCAACTTTTAATCCAACTTTACCTAAAAATGGTAATGCATTTATCGTTTCAGAGCCTTCTATCTCTTTCCATGAAAATAAGCTATTTACTGATCATCACAGTTAGTTGATACATTTAAATCAATCTCGTTATCTTCGAAAATGCTAATTTCTAATTCATCTGGAAACTCTGAATCATCATCTAAATCTCTCATTAAATTCTCAATCTCTATTTCTGTGAGAAATTTTCGAGGCGTTCTAAAAAACCGAAGAAAAAATAAGAGAAAAGAAAAGCCTGTCGTTCAGAGACAACGTCAAGTCATTGAATGAAGTATTTTTTCGAAAATGATTGTTCAGTGTTGCCAATGATAAGGAATTCAATCACAACTGATAACGCTGGCAAAAAATGGGCCCACCCAATAGCGGACAATAGAAGCAAAGTCGTAAAAAGGGTCAGGGAAGTCGCGAAAGAGTCTGCTGAAAAAGAGGAGGAAAGAACTGTCTCTAGATAGCTTGGTACAACAGTTGTACCAACGCCGAAGCAAGTAACAAAAAAAATTGGTACAGCATATGTACCATCGAATTCGAAAGGTTAAGACTTTAGTCATACTTTGGAAACCACAAAGAGATTGCTTTGGGTTTAATTTGATTATAGAACAAAAAGAAGTATGTAGAAAACGAGATGTGTTATCGCAAATAGCGAAAATATTTGATCCCTTGGTTCTGTTAGTTCCAATAATCACCACAGTTAAAATATTTTTACAAAAATTAGGATTATTAAAACTAGATTTGTGTGACACTTTCCAATTGAAGGAAAATAACGAGTGACAAAGCTTTAGGAATTCTTTAAAGGCTGTAAACCTGATCAGTGTTCTGATTCGATTCGGATTCTCAGTTAACAGTCAATTAGTGTAGAGCTGCAAGGTGTTTTTGATGTCTCTGAATTGGCATATGGAGCTGTCATTTATGTGAAATCCATCAATTCTTGTGTGACGCTAAGATTAAATTACTCATTAGTATATCTATAGAAGCACCTATTAAGTGTACCTCTATGCCACGTCTCGAACTCTGTGCTGCAGTCCTATTGATTAAATTGTTGAAAAGATTCTTAAGTGCTTTAAAATTAGAGGCTTCAAAAACCTGTTTCTGGACAGATTTTACCTTCGAACTATCATGGATAAAAAAAAGAGTGTAAAGACCTAAAGACTTTTGTAGCTATTGGAGTATCAATCATCCAAAATTTAACTGTGGTTTAAATGTGGCATCATATACCTACTAAACAAAACCCTGTTAATCTAACTTCATGAGGTATTGGTCCTGTTAAACTTCAACAGTGTGAAATGTGGTGGTCATTTCTACTGCATCCTGTAACGACAGAGAGCCCAGACAGCATTCCGAGTGAAACCAATGAACTTCTTTGTGAATTAAAACCACCAGTAGAAAGTGAAACATGTACACTTATTAATACTGTCGAACCATTAGATGTCATTAAAAATATTAATCTTACGCGAGAATGGTTAGAGTGGTAGTTTGATGTCAGAGATTCTTCCACAATGGTTGATATCCATTACATTTTACACGTAGATCGTAGAAAAGTATTGATCTTTCCAATGCTTTGTTATGCATTGTATAAAATTTTCAAAGGATATATTAATCCTATAAATCTTCTTCATAATCATTTATCAATTCCAATAAATCATTTGAGCGCATGACAATTGGTTCAAAAATTAACACAAAATCTTTGGAGAAAATAGTAATCGGAATATTTAAATAAACATTTAAATTGACCCAAATGAACAGTGGAAAGATAGAAATCAAGGAAGGAGATTTAATTATGGTAAAAAATTCCGATAAATATTCCATATTAAAGTGTCATTTAGCACGGATTATTAAAATCCATCGAGGTCAGGATATCATCCGAATTGTAACATTTAAAGATAAAAGTGGCATTTATAAAAGGCCATTGACTAAAGTTGCACTTTTCCTTTTTGTCAATGAGAAACTTGTAACCATCTAGTTCTTATATAGTGTTTAAATATCAAGTTCTAAATATTACTGTATTATTATTATCTTTGAATATATTGTTTTTCTCATTTGATATAATTTGTAATATTGTATTGTTATTTCATAGTTTGTGTTTGTTAATATAAACTTAAAATTGAATGCTTGTAACATTCAAGGCCCGGGGTATATTAATGCAAGAAGCGCCATCTATGTGGTGAGGCTAAAAGTCTCATCTATGAAAAAGTAATTATTTAGTATTCTATGAGATGCCGCCGTGAATGCTGAGGGAATATCAACTTTCGTAATGTGATTTATATTATTTTACAGTCCGTTTTGTTAGAGCTTTTACGTTAGTGAAATATATAAATAATTAATTAAATTTTTAACGATCCCATAAGGTAAAGCTAAGTTACAAGCAAAAGGGTATTTTTAGTAACTCATGAAAACCGAAGAATATAATGAATTTTTAATTCAAATGTCTTATAAAATCCTGTGCAATACGAAACTAAAATACTAAAACTAACTGTAACTCTTTTATATTGGTGTTACAAATTTTGTAAAATAAATTAATTATCCAAATTAACTGAAAATAACTAAAAGGGTAATTAATGAAGTACTCACCACAAGATCTGAGGTATCGTTAACGCAAAAATATTGATGCATTTCACAAAACTCTGAAATATTGTCTGGTTTCTGACATAAGTCAGGATAGGCATCGCAAAATTTATCCCGCCTGACTCTAAAACAAGTAAAATCATTCTCTTTAGATGACAGTAACTGCAGAAAGAAATATTTCTTTAAAGATTATTTGAAAAACAGTATATTTACAAGGAGAATTCAGTATTTAATGAGAAAGTTCATAAAATTTCACTGATCACAATAACAAATTGAGAAGCTTCAATTTGTTTCAACCTACAGGAAACAAAGGTTTTTGCTTTTATAAATGTAAGTTAAAAAAATAATGAAAAATATTTCAACGATTTAACATTTTACTCATAATGTATTTTACAAAATTAAAATACTTTATTATAGTATTAAATTATTTGTCAGGAAATTGTTTTTAAAAATCCGAAATATACTGGTAAAAATTTAATAAAATAATTTTTTGCAATCCAAAGGAAAAGAGTTGGTATGATATTAGTTAATTAAAATTTTAAGTATTTTCTTACGGGTAGAAGTCAAATGAAAATGTTTCAAAGCTGAAAAATTACATCACCAGATTTTGTCAAATAAAAATACCGAAACATAACCTCATTCAAAAATGATTCCGAATGCTTTTTGATTAGACTTTCTTTTAAACTTCTCAATTGTCTAGAAACTTCTGCTTCAAGAATTCAATCGACAATTTATCGACCCACAGGTTTAAACAAAATATTCTTAAATATTAATTTAATCACACAGCAGCAATACACAAATTTAATTGAAATATTTACAGGTGATGTCATCTTAGCCAAGCATCTTCACATTTTTTTTTATCATAAAGCAAACCAGTCAAATAAAATATTTTCTAATTTTACTATCGTTTCATATAATACTCTTAATGTGGATCAAACACTACACTTTCAAAATTATTTTACGAAACTGTATTTGGTATTAAAAAGAGAAAGTGTGCTATTTGGGTTATTATTATCAGAACTTCGTTTACTGTTGTATTTTAAAACACATTGAATTTCGAAATTTAATATGATCTACATGTTTGATCACCAGAAATTGTACTATCTAATTTTATTGGAAATTAAAAAACTCTTTCCAGAGAAATTTTTTTTTAATCTTTAAAGGAAGGGAAAAGTTGAAGAGTTTTTTACCAATATTTGTAAAGAACTACTATGGTAATTTCAAAAGTATCTTTTTTTCACGACAATGGCCTTAATTAGTTAAATTTGTGCAATCATTTTGTGATGTTATTTAATAGACAGCTGCAAAATAAATTTGACGCAGATACATCTGTCAGTTTTGATTCAGCGTCCTTTTGCTTTTAATAGTTGGTGACTACTATGACGTTGAGATGTCATCACCATGTGTTGTTACCGTCAATGAGATTTGGATTCATCATTACATGTTGGAAACCAAGCAAATCAATGAGTTGTTTCAGATAAATGTTTTACAGAAATGTCGAAGTCGGTCTCATCAGCAAGAAAGATAATGGCACATTAGCTTCTTAATAAAAGGGAAAAGGATCAATGATCAATGTTACAAAGAGTTACTCTCAAATAAATCTAATTTTCTCTTATATAAACACATATATTTAAGAAACCATATAAAGTATTTATTTAATAAGAAATAACATATTCTTACGGGTTGTTATTGCAAAGAGTGATTGCAGGTTTTTTTAAAACTTCAGGAAATGTCAGATCTATGTGTGTTGCTGTGGGATACTTGAAGTAAAGCTGGAAGAAGTTGACCGACTGCCACGTAAAGCAAGATACACAAACGATGAAGATGACACTTTTAAAGATTTTCCAAATAAAAGCAGTTTTCAAAATATTTCTCCTATTTAATTTGCTCAAAATATATGAAGTCGGATGCATCCATGGTGTTGTTCTTGTACTCCTTTCAGTACCTATTGACTGATTAAATACAAAAAAAAAAAAAAAGATGCAGTCACATTTAAGCACTCGGAAGTATTATGTTATCTTAAAAATCCATAATCTTTTAAAGTTACGTATTAATTTAAACCACTAGTTACTTCTTTTATACACCAAAGAAAAGTAAAGAACATTGATACTAAGTTTCGTAGCTTAGTATATTTAGTGTTCTTTTAAATAAATGTTATTTATCCAAACATCACGGGCTGTTTTTCTTGGTTTCGAATTCAATCCATTTGCAGCTATTCATGGCTAAACAAATTGTATTTAGGAATAAAATTCTAAGTCATTAGGAACACTTAAAATAACATGGATCACTTAATTTAAAACACACACATTCAAACAGTGTGAAAATATTTCAGGCAATTCAAATCACTCCACAAGTTAAGTAGAATAAAAATCATAAAATAGATAGAAATAGCACAAAAATGGGAAACTTAAGTGTGTGGTGTGTGCTGTACAATTTAAAGTTTATTGAAGGAATTTCAATGTTTTGAAAATGTAAACGGTTAGTACAATATAATAAACTGGTTTATTGAATTCAAAAGGTCACACAAACTTAACTGTTGTTAAAGGTTGAACAAAACTTAGATTTTTATCCATTTCCCATTTCGCAACTTTACTCCACAAGGTGCATCCTCTGTAGAGTTTTAGTTTCCTTTAATCAAGGGGAGATCCAGTAGTTCGAGTTTTGTATTGTAAGCTATATAAGATAATATTATGATACGTGTGATTGTATTAGAATATTGCTTATATAAGTAAATAAAAGAGTTCATTAAAGTCTGTAATCACAAGAGATGATTAAAATGAAATTGGTTTGAAATTAAATCAATGAACAACTCGAGTTCGAATAGATGAATTTCGCTCGTACTTAAGATAGACAATTTATTTTCTATTTCATTCGTTTAAATGGAATTCAGTATTGTTTTCAAATTACATTTAAATGGATTAAATGGATATTATTATTAGATTAAAGTGGATATTAATGTATTTAAAAAATAACCTTTATACTCTCAAAAGAAATGTTACGAAATTATTAATTCATATTAAATTCAATACCTAACGTAAATTGAGTCTTTTTGGAAGTTAAAGAATTTTTTGACAATATTAAGGATTTAAAAAAAGTACATTCTATAACAAAAATAAAACGAAGCACCAAGAAGGAGTAGTCCGATTGCGATAAAAATTGTTGGATGTGCAGGACCTACGTAGAAAAACAAAACATTAAAATATCAAAACAACTGACTGATTTTCTTCAGAGTTTGGCCATTACAAAGGAACTAGACCAATAAGACGTTGGCCAACTGACCTGGACGATAGCTATCATCCGGGGTGGCATAAACTGATAACATTCCAGGATGGTGCCCTGTGGAATTTTGTGCCAAATTGTTTTCAGTTATTGAGATAAATCTTCAACGTTCCGGGATGGTTGCAGTCATCTTCACATAATATCCCAAATATGCTCTATGGGAGAGGGAGATTAGACGTCCTAGCTTGTCAAGAAAGTGTAAGGAAAGATTACGCGTAATTCTTAGCAACATATTTAATGTGTAGGCGGCAATCATCTTGTTAAAAAGTTCGTACTGGGCTTCTTAAAAAGAACAAAAACACAACCAGTCGTATAATGTTGTCTACGTACATCTGTGCTATCAATGTGTCAGAAATGATTACGATAGAGGTCCAGCTATCAAAGATGTTGGAACTCCAGACAATAACGTCCTGTTGTGGGATTGTGAGGCTTACTATAGTAAGGGCAGGATTTCAACGCTACCCTGGGAGTCTCCAGGCATTTCTAAGGCAATCATCAGGTCACAATTGGAAACGATATTCGTCAATGAAGACTATGCATTCCCAGTAAGCACAGTTCTAAATTTATCGAGCTCTACACCACAGTAATTGGACTTAATGGTGCTCTGGCGTGAAAGGTAAGTGTCAACATGAGCGTAAATTCCACTCTCTCTGTCGTCAATCGAGAGTCATGTTGAACACATGTTTGCAGACAACACAGTGATAGTTGATAACGACGAATCTTTTGCTGTTACCCATACTCTGACAATCTATTTGTCTTCCCTTTCTGTTGTGGTCCTCGGTCAACCGTTGCCGTTCTGACCTTGGTATCTGCGTTTGTTGACCCACTCTTGCAAGCATCGTCTAATCACCACATCGCTTCGACCCAGATGTCGAGCAGCAAATGCTCGACTCGTCCAATCAGCCTCTTTTATTCCATTTGCGTGACCTCTTTCAAACTCTTACATCTGCACATAATGTACACGAATCTTTTAGCGATGCATTGGTACAGCCGACGTAAGATATCCAGAGTCAATATGCAACCGAAAGTTTGACCGTCAGATTGATAATCTCTCCTTATATACATCTGTTGAATGCGCAGTTGTGATGCTCTGGATCTCCCGCTATTCCTTTATTAGTCACCAAAGTTTAATCATTTGCATGTTCGGTCCCAATTTCTTTGCACATGCAATTATATTCCATTCGGGCAAATCCTTCTTGGTGTGTTGGGAATTTTTTTGTTATAGAGTGTACATTTCTAGATTGAAATATTTTAGAATTAGAAAAAAACATTTAAACTGCTCAAAATATTTATTTAAAAGCAACGAGAAGTAATTATACAGGAAATAATAAAGAAAGAAAATCGGCTTCACGGAATGAAACTTTATTACAGGATAAGTCTACGAGAATAGCAAACGAAACGAAAGTAATTAAGGTTCCTAAATATCACATAACTAAATTTTATTCTGATTCTAGTTCCCTGATTAAATCTTCGAAATTCCAATGACATCTGAATGCTGCATAATATTTCGTTGAATGAACTTGAAACATTAAGAAAGGTAATCTTACAACTATTTTTAATAAACACACACATATAAATATTGTTTCCTAAATAAAAGAGTTGCGTGAAAGCGAGTGAGAAATAGAATTTCTGTAACAATCACTGCGAGAAGTTGCAAGAAATAGATTTTATCTTCGATTTTTCAATACGTTAATGATCTAACCCAATAAATAAGGATGTATGATGCTATTAAATTTCAAATTCTTCCCCTTTCAGTTGCTACTATAAGTATAAAAAGGAACAATCTTTGCCTTGTCATTCTATAAAAAGTTCCAAGAAATTTAAATTTAAAATTTTATACGCAATGCGAAACAGATACGGCATTTTATAATGATGAATCAGTTTGATTTTTGTAAACGAATGTAGAAATAAGGATGTATTAATCTTACTGCGAAGTAATAACAGCAAAAGTTTCGGAAGTAAAAACAAATAATTTTTTTGTATGCGTATTTCGCAGAAGCTATTTTACTGTCAAAAACTGGCTATATTGTGTTTCTTATTCTGATGAACATAATTCATTA
This sequence comes from Nephila pilipes, assembly GCA_019974015.1. Classification (NCBI taxonomy): domain Eukaryota; kingdom Metazoa; phylum Arthropoda; class Arachnida; order Araneae; family Nephilidae; genus Nephila; species Nephila pilipes. The sequence continues at coordinate 3,082 of BMAW01065133.1, read as the reverse complement.
AAGTGTACAATTTCTGTAACTTATAGAAAAATATTTCTAAAAACAAATGATAGATGTTACGGTTGTTTGATTTGGCCAGGTAGTATAAAATCCCTGTTGGGAAAAATCAACATAGTGAAACTTCTCCGCTATTATTTCATTATTGTTCAATTTTTGATTATAGAAGATTGATTTCACCTAGAATCTACAGGATACGCAGTTCTTAAGTTTAGTAACCTGTGTAATCTCTTGGTACAAGGAAATTTAGGCAGTCTGTAGGATGTGAAGCAATGAAATTGAAAGTAATGTACTGCTATTGCTTAAAAATTGTTGAAAATCGGGGAGTTTTATAGATGTATGAAAGGCTATTTGGCTGAAGGAAGTCGCTCTCTTCTGCCTATTGGATGTTGAGAGGAAAGAGAACTTCTTTTCCTTTGAATGAACTGTTCTTACCTGTACATGTTCACTTCTAAAGAACTATTCTTTAACCTTTTCATAGATCCTCTTACTCTTTAGATTCCTCAAACAAAACTTCAAAACGTTTTAATGAATTTAAAATTATATAATTACTACATATGATTAATTTACACACTTTAGTAAAAACCAAATCAGCTTAATTTTAGAAAAAAAATCACATTTTAAATAAATTAATGCGAAATAAACTTTATTTTTTAATTTTATCCGCAGATTGCAAAAATTAAGTACCTTGGTAATTATTCAGAACGAGTACCTTTATATATATATATATATATTATCCTATTCAAACTATCAAGTAAATTTAATTAAATACTGATAAAAAAGGAGTTTGGAAGCATTTTTATATCATATTGTATTTTGTGAATTTCTTGCAAAGCTTTTAATAATTTTATAGAAAAAAATTAATTAAGAAATTATCTTCGACTGCTTTAACTTACAATACATAATATCTTATTCTCTTACTAACACACAAAATAAGATATAAATATATTTTATTTTAGATTACAGAGAATATCATCAAATATTAAATACAAAGTGCATAAGTTTGCAATTTTTTTTTCTGTTTCATATAAAAAATAATAAATTAATAAAGATACACACATGAAATGTATTAAACATCTAAATTCATATTCTTCTCTTATTTGCTTTCCTAATACAGAATAATACAAATCGAAATAAACAGAAAATTTTTTTTAAATATTTTTTTTGTGTAAATCATGCTTAGATATGATCAAATTCATCAATATACATAATTGTTTTTGCATCAATAAATTTGAATCAGCTTTTACTGAATATCTTCGAGTTAGTCCTATGTTATAAGTCTCAAAATATATTTTGACAACAAAACAATAATTTGGGAGAATTATAATTGCATATGCAAATTTTTTGTAATATTTATGCACAGAATATAAATGCTTTCACACTTTAAAATTCATACCTAATAAAAAGGCGAGAATTTTGGAATAAATTTAAAAATGACAAAATAAATTATATTGAAAATAAGAAATATATATAATTAAATAGAAAACTATCCAGTTTTTGATTCCATTTGTGTTTGGAAAAAAATTACGAAACGAATGGGAGATTCTAAGACTTACCGATCGAAGCAGCGCATTAAAGTTAGGAAACGTTTACTCTAATTTTGATCACTTCTCTGCCTGCTTTGGTAGGTATACTAGAACACCTACCAAAACAAGTCTTCTAGTTCCAAGAACTGCATTGATAGGTCTATTATTCTCTGCGAAAAGAGCTAGATCGAAAGGGATTTTCTCCTTCCTTTTTGTTCCCCATCACCTATTCGATTAAGTTTGTGACATTGGGCTATTCGCGGTTTCTCTTCACTTACCTTGGGAACTTTTAATTGAGATTGATTGCTTTTGCTAAACAACCTTTGCCCAACCAAAAATGAAACGTGATTATGTAAAGCAGGTAGAAATGAAGAGAAGCGGGTGAGTTAGGAAATATATAAGCTCTGACAGAAAGTAGCGAGAGAGAGGCTGAAGGAGAAGAGAAGCTGAAGTTATAGATAAACGGAAGGAGGAGTGGAAAGAGAGGTTGAATTAGAGAGTTAAATTAAAAATTGTTGCAAGAAGTTTAATTACCGCTGTTTTCAACAGTTGATCCAGAGTCTGAGTTGCAGTCGAGGCAGGATTAGTGGTAAGAGTCTGTTAGATTACTATTGGTGGGTTGAATTGAGGTTAATAGAAATATTCCCCGGGAGAGCATAGTGAGTTGTTGTCATAGTAAATATATGTTTATAAATTCCGTAAATATTGTTCTAGTGTCTCTTTGATTATTGTGTCGGAGTGTTTAATAATTGAATCTAGTGATGGCACAAGATGAAGACCGGGTCTTGCGGGTGTCACAAGTTCTTTCGTTCTTATTGCATTCTCGCATCGGTGAGCGCTATGGGAAGTTCATCCATGCACCCTTCGGTCAACAGCATATTCGTGAAACTATAAAGGATGGGCGCATAGATGTGTGACGCTCTCTCTCTTTATTGATAAGGAGATTCGGCAGCTTTTGGAAAGGTGGTTTCGGCAAACACTTACTTGAGAGAAGGCTGCCGAGAACGGGAAAACACCGATAATATCTTCGGCATCTCGGGGGGCTTCATATCGTCTGGTTATAGAAAGATATACATCTGGGTAGACATATAAGAGGAACCGATTCGAAAAGATTGAGAACAGTAAATAACAGATTTCGGAAGGACTGCTGACATGAAAGAAATGGTTTGAAACCACATGACTTTCTTTCAATCCATATCCCAAGATGTGAAGGACGAATTTTTAGAATTGAAGGCTTAATATGAACTATAATTTAGAAATAATTCAATGAAAAATTGTGCTTTAATTGTGTAAAGATAATTTTTAAACACAGAGATTTTGTTAGAACTACAAGTTAATGAAAAAATTGGCAATAAGAAAAATTTAAAAAGGGAAACCAAGGATTAAGATTTGTGGTAATATGAGGAATCCGAGTTTCTTTTCCACTGAGCTCGTACGTCTGTTATGGAATGCTGCTTTGAGAGTTTGAATTCGAATATAAACTGAAAAGTAGTACGAAGCCTGTTCAGCATTCCCTTTGAAACTTCAGTATACTTTTGAGATCGAAGAAAGAGATCTTT
>BMAW01065131.1:27363-46366 GCA_019974015.1 Nephila pilipes | reverse complement strand
TAATAAAATTTCGTACGCAAATTTTGTAGAAATAATAAAATTTCGTATACAATTGGACCGAAGATGCAAATGATTAAAATTTGGTGTCCAATGAATGAATAGTGGCAGATTCGGAGCATCGGTACTTCCCACTCAGCAGGCGTATATAAGAAGTGATTCTCAATCTGTTGCAATTTAGGATACCTCTCAACGATTGAAAAAATGCCACTGCAAGATTCGAGCTCATTACGAGCAACTGTCAGAGTTTGAAATAGGTTGTATCATTGGATTGAAAAAGGCAGGTTGGGCAAATCGGAGAATTGCTCGTCATAGGAATCGAAGCGTTGCGGCGATTAGAAGAGGCTGGCAAGAAAGGGTGGACAGTGGCAGATTTCAGCGTCATGATGGTAGCAATCGACCTAGGGCCACAGCAGATCGGATTGTCAGATGAGCTGCTACAGCTTCTGCATCTACCAGAGAATGCTGATGACCTAGTTCAACAATTGGAACAAATTTGGCAAGAAATATCACAGGAGACTACCAGGGAGCTTTATCACTCTATGCCTCATAGTGTGGTAGCTTGCATCCAGGCTGGAGGTGGGTCAACACCTTAATGGGTTCGTTACTTAGTAACTATGTAACTCTGAAATAAATCATCCAATTTTTCTTAAATTTTAATCATTTTCTATTCTGTACATAATTTTCCTAGCAGCCAATTTTTGTCTCCATCAGACAACTCCTTCTTACAGCGTCGGTTTTTTTTTTTTTTTTTTTTGTTTTAAAGTATAGATACTTATATAATTCCATAATAATTAAGTTTTGTAATTTCGCTATTGAATAAGAGAGAAGAGAAATAGCAAAAACGTATAAATGAAATAGTAATTTCCCCCCCCTTCAAACGCGGGATTGAAATAGTAAGCATCAGTTTTCTTTGACCTTGAATTATTGCAATTCGAAGAACAAGTGATAGATTCATTTATTTTAAGCCTGAAATGTGATAATATCACATGATAGTTATTTCATTTATTAGCATGTCCAGATGAATAAATTTAACTAGCGGTTTTAAAACCAAATTTAATGTTTTGAAGAATATGTTACTTTAGGAAAAATTCTCGCTTTTTGAATAACTTATTTGTTGAATAATAACGTTTTCGGTATGAAGCAATCAACCGCATTTATGAAATTATATAGTAGAAGCATTTAGGCTAATCAAGATGTTTCGAGACATTTTTTTTTAATTCAATATACGCGACTTTGAAGTAGATGTCTTATACTCTTCTTAAATTTAACATTAATGTTTGAAAAAAAAACCTTTAATTGGCATGTGTATAGCAACGGTTATAATTTTTGTTCCTAAAATTCACATTAAAAGCAGGATGTCTAAGATTTTGTTTTATTTTTCTTTCAGATTTTCCTTGTTTTTTTCGGATTGTAACTTATACGCTTAGCCGAGATCATTTAAAGCTTAATGAACTCAAATGGAAATTATTTTTTTCGAAAGAGAAATATTTTTTTTCTTCTTCAGCGTTTCATAATACGAGTATCATTGCATACTTGGAGCAACTTTTTTATCTGAAGGTATTTATGTGTAATCAAACACCAATACTGAAATAAAAAAAAAATTAAGAAGTAATTTGAATAATTAAAAATTAAAACAATATATATAAAATTATTTATGTACTAATGAGAAAAAAGATATATATTAAATCCTAAAAATAAACACATCAAGCATTGCTAAAAAAAGAAAAATGAACAGATGTAAATATTCATATTTAAATATAAACGAAGCACATTATGTTATAGAAAACTCCAAAGGAAATTATATTAAATAAAAAATAATGAATGTGATAACTATACAAAAATTATAAAATAAAAAGATATAATTATTCAAAATCTGCGAAAAACAAAATTTAAAGAAATGCAAAATGATGCTATAAAATACATTTAATGATGTAACAGGCTTTAGACTATTAGACAAGTTTATTCTAGAATCATTGGACAATCTTTCCCATCAATGAAATACATTATTGAAAAACGATTATAAAACCAACGATACATTTAAACTCAGATCAAAAGCAAAATCAAACTCAGTATAATAATAATTACTGAGCATTAAAAAACGATTATAAAACCGAAGACACATTTAAACAGAAATCAAAAACAAAATCAATTTCAAGAAAAAAGCAATTATGAAAAAGATAACATAGCAATCCAAAAAGTATCCACAGCATCAAAAATGTAACTAACGTAACTAATAGAACCTAAAATGTTGTTTAATAACACAAAATGTACTCCAGTACAAGAAATCATTAACATGAACAATCACCATATGTAGGAATTCAACAAACATGGTGTTCTAATTACACACAAAACTAAACTATTTATTCATGAACTTTCAAACATACGTTAAAGTTAAGCCATTTATTCTCTTACTTGACGAAAATATGCGTAAGAACATACTGCACATTAACGCAGACAAGAAAATACATAAAATATATACATAATTAAATTAGAGAGCAAAAACGATAGAACGAAGCAGCTAAATTTCAAGCAATTCGAATAGATATTTTTTGTAGTTGTCAATATGCAAACTCTTATTTCTTAGAAACTAACAATCAAAAGTCTAAGGCTTGACATCAACATGTATTGGATCTTGAATAGTAAATAAAGTAACTATTAAGTAACAAAAGAACATGAAAATATTGTTAAAAACAACACAAAACATAAAAAACTTTCTTAGTCAACTTTATTTAATAAAATCCAAAAAATATGAGGAGCTACTTACAAACTTTAAATATGAAATGAAAAGGCAAAATATAATATCGACATCTACCAAGATATGTCAGAACTAAATAAAACTTGAGTTACAAATATTGCAAAAAAATAAATAAATAAATAAATAAAAACTTCTTAAAAAGTAAAATAATAATAATGTAATTGAAACTTTAAAAATTAATCTATTAAAAAAAATTTATGGCATAAATTTCTTTTTAAAAATTAATGATAAATCAGCAGAAATAAAAGTAATAAATAAATAATAAACTAAAAATAAGTGAATAATAATAAAATAAAAATAAATAAATAAATCATGTAAATATAAATGAATAAATAAACATACAAATATGAATAAATGAATAATCATAAGAATATAATTAAATAAACAACTATATAAAAATAAAAATAAAAAAAATACTATTTACAATTAATATAAAAATTTAGCTTTGACATAAAAATTATTCTTAAAAATTAAAAGGAAAATAGGACCTAGTACAAGTAATCTGAAAATATTGAAGTTATCTTGAAAATTCAGTGGTACATTAACGAATTTAATATTTCTAAGTATGAAGCTATATAATATTTTCCTATATAAATTTAAACTTAAATTATTGTCAAATAATGGAACTTTATTAATAAAGAAATAAAGCTGAAGGATAAAATTATACATCTGGTTTAAATTCTGGGATACATTTATTTTGAAAAATTATAAGGTCGTTTATATATCTGAACGAAGTGAATTTATGGTTGTCAATAAAACATTTTTAAAAAAAATGTACGTAAATATTACTAACACTATTTAAATTATAATTAACTCGTTCCCCATGTGGTATTCTTTTAATTTATTTACATTTTATATCATTATAAAAGCCTATTATAAAACATTTTGCTGCTTATCTTGGTCAGTCATTGGCCAGTCGAAAGTTGCTACCTGTGTCGCCTTCTCCTGATTATTTGTGAAGAAAGCGTTATTTACTACTATTTTTCATGTTGGGCAGATTTCACTCGCTACACCCACACTAGACTAAGGAGAATTTTGTAAAATTTTTATTGGCAAATGACGTTTGTGACACCAAAGCTACAAAATGCTTCTCAGGTTCGTGTTGGTGTAACAAGTGAAATTAGTCCAACACGGAGAATAAAGGTAAATGACGCTTTCTTCCCAAATATTCAGGAAAAGGCGACACAGGTGGCAAAATTGGGACAGACCAACTACACAAATAGGAAATACTACACTTGTACAAATTAGCGTCACAGCAGGAATAAATACAGTACTGGAAAACTGTCAATTTGCACTCTTGATAACTTTCAACTCACTCACTTACTAGTTCCCATAAAGAATAAATCTCTACAGTAATACCTCGTATGACTTCGAAAATTTGCAGCCGATTCCCCCGCAGATACAGGCCGTTTCTAGGCAGATCTACTCTGACAAGCTACCGGTAATATCTCAGCAGATCCACTCAGCCAATGCCGACTGATCCCAATCGTTTCTCCACCCACGGCTTCGCATCTCTCCGTATTTATAGCCATTTCAGCCATGTTTGACAGGGAAAATTCAGGATAAGTTCACAATATTCTTCCCATTCGATATTTCATCAAGATTTCAGTTTTTTTTAGAATCTTCTACTTGTCGGTAAAATCGCCAAGTTTCTCACCATGCCCCTAAAATGGTGGCCAAGGTTAAAAAGTCATTGCATGAGCTTTCCTTGTTTGACTGAAGAAACCTTTGTTAATGTTTCTTATCTTTATAATGGAAACATTTCAGGGAAGCATCATCTAGGGTTCGTAATACTGTTCTAATTTTTATAATTAGTGATTTTTTTACATTGTTGCTCCCTGTTATAAATATTGGGTTTGAAATTGTTTGAATTTTTTCTATACATTCTCCTAAATTAGTGTTTGTTGAAAAATGCACTCCATACCATGACCATCAGCCAGGAAAAGTTCTTCAAAATTTTGAAAATAAAATAGATGGATGATTTGCCACATATATTTTTATTTCTACAATTTATGATTTTGATATTGTTGTCTTATGTTATAATTACTGTATTTGAAAGTATTTTGAATATTTGGTACATTTGCATGAAGTAATTTGTATTTTTTTTAATCGTACTCCCTGTCATGACCAAAAGTGAAAGGAATTTATCGATTTTTTTTTAAAAAAAAAACTTATAACCCATTTTTCATCTTTGCTGTATCATCAAAAATTGTTGCACAAATCTTACGGAGAGAAAAATGCCCTTGCCAAGAATTGTTGTGCAAATCTTACGGTGGGAAAAAATTTTGATGATAAATAAATTTATCCTTTCTCTTTCTTTTTATTTAAAAATTATTTTCTTCCCCTTTTAACTGTAGTAATTTCTTCTTTAGAATCCTTAGTGTTATACTTATTAGATCTTAATTATTCCTCCGTAGTGTTATACATAGAAATATCCGAATTAACAAAATTTTAAGTACTACCTTTCCCTCTAGAATATAAAAGAGGTCGCCACGATTTAACGTTCTCTTTCTCTTTTGAGGCTTAACTGTATGAGTTACGTATCTTTGCACACTGTACTTTTTGTCATGCCTAAGACACTATAAAGTACTAAAATGTTTAAATATGTAAATAAACATCAATTCGAAGTCTTCGAATTTTCAAGTAAATTTAGAGAAGGACTTCATTTCTTTTTGGAAGATCATAGTATGTAAAGTTGTAATAACTGTTAAAAACATTCTTAAATAACTGATACGTTTTTATTCTAGTGTCGCGAAGAAGATTTTACAGTTGTCAAATATTGTAGGTTTCAATAATACAAAATGCAAATCCATTAGACTTATTAAAATAAACATTACAAATTTTAATCATGTTTCATATAAGAAACAATCAGACTTCGAATAGATAAGGTCAAGAAACTAGTATATCCTTTTACAACGGTTCGTGTGAAAAATTATGGAAAACTTAATTTACCAATAATTTACATTTTTGATATAGATTCAAAGACATATTTCAATAAATCACTCCAAAGACAGACTCTGCGATCTATATTTACCGAATGACCTTCTTAAGTCTTTAATATATAAATAAATCGTCAACTAAAACATAGATTCGCTTCGCGGAAATACCCATATTGCTTTTACTGCACGCAATTTCATTTACCCAAGCATGGCAGACATATTACGGTCCGCTCCATTTACGAAACAAATCATGAAACTTCAAAATACTTGCAGAAACGAAGATGTGTATTTAATTTATTACACAAACTCATTATATTTCTTTAATAAATAAATATGATACTTAAGAAGTAAACAAGATAAGGAAAAGAAAACTCGAGAGAATTTCTAAGGGCAGAAATCATTTAATTGAAACGAATCGCTTAGGTGCGAAATTTGCGCCAAATGTTTATTGATATTCTCTTTGACGTTGACCTTGGGAACTTGACCTCTCTTTGTTTTTCATGCAAGCAGTATTTATTCGCTCATAATGCTGATTGTAAATTGAGCTCATTAACGGATATATAATTAGAGTATTGTTTAAATTTGTTTTGTTCTCGAAATAATTTGATATAAGGACAAGGGCTATTTCGTAAATATCTTCGTGAATATTATCATAATGTAACTTCTTTTAAAAAGTTATATTTCAATCAATAATCAAACTAAAAATTATTTTGATTATTTTGCTATGCAAAGAGCATGTTGATATCTAATAAATAAATTTAAAATGCATGGTAAAATAGGAATATCGAGCAGATCTTTAAACTATCATTTTAAATTAATGATTAGGAATGAGAAATTAATTTAAGTACTAAAATAATATGTAAAATGCTAAAAATTATGCATTATATTAAATACTGAAAATTATGTATTATATTAAATACTGAAAATTATGTATTATATTAAATACTGAAAATTACATATGAAATTAAACTAAATCATTAATATTTAAAAATTCGAGAAAACCTGTTCATAAATCAGAATTAGACCAGTTAAATACTTATCTTATGTTAAGTCTAATTAAATATTTTTAAAACATGTTTCAAGACAAAACCGGAAGAATATGAAATATGCAACTAATCACCAATATTCTCCAGCTTGAAGAAAATGTTCCATAAAAATAACCGTCTTAAATTTCCTTGTTATTTATTTTATTACTGTTATCAATTGAAAATTAAATTGAAAAGAAACACTAAAGGCATAAAAAAATAATCTAACATTTGCTGAAAGCCTTTTGTTCAATATAAAATTCATATAGTAATAACTTTAAAAGTGGCATTATTCTCGTTTTTTTGTTGGATTTTGCTTTCTTCTGTCTATTCTGTCTGTTCTATAACGTCGACACAAACGTTATTTCATATAAATTAAATAACCCTTCGAGGAAGAGATAATTGTCAAAATTGCACAATAGAGGAACATTACAAATACGAGAATAAAAATTATAAGTTTGAAGTTAAATATTAATCAACTTGAATTTTATAATGAAATCCATATTTTCTCTAAATAGTAACATTTGATTAGAAGTTTTGAAAATTATTAAGATGGTCTCTCAAATTATTTCTCTAACTGAAATGTACGAACTGATTACATAAATTTAATATATAATATTAAAATAATTAGGCATCTCATTTAAAATAACCGAGAATTATAATAAAGACCAACAATTAAAACTGAAATACGCAAATAAATGAATATTTATCATTTAAGACCTATCAAATTAATAAAAGAAAAGAAAATGGAAGTTTTTAGTCATATATTTCCCTGAAAACAAAATCAATGGTTATTATTAAATTATTTGATACAGAGTTTAATCTTACTGAAATTTATTACATATGTTATATGATGGAATTGAATTTGAGTTTTATTTTGTAGAGAAGTGTTCCAGTTATTAAAGTTCACGTCCACCGGCCATTTTAAATTCATCAGCTTAATGTTAATCTTATGGAAATTTGACTTTAATTCTCAAATCTTTACTTTTTTATCTATTTGAATGCAATAAAGGGTATCTGAAAGAGCAAAAAATAATGAAAACTTCTGCTGAATTACTTTTTTCTCCAGTTTTCAAAAATATTTTAAAATATTTTTTAAATACCGGAAAACTCACAAACAAATCATTAAAATAGGGGTAAAAATATGTTTAAGAATTGGAGTAAAAAAGTAATTCTGCAAAAGCCTTCATTATTTTTTGTTCTTTCAGATGCATTTTATTGTATCCAAATAGATCAAATAGTGAAGATTTGCGAATGGAAGTCGAAATTCCATAGGATTAACATTAAGCTAACGAAATCAAAATGGCCGGTAGATGTGAGCCTTAATAAGTTGATGAGAGTATATATTTACTTGGAGATGTAACAAAATTATTCTTACAATAAATCGGTTTAATGTCTAAAACAAATAAATGTGTACTTCTCTTAAGTAGAACTCATTCTAAACTTAATTAGTAAATTTATACCTTGAGATCTGGTAATTCGTTTGGCTGATGAAGTTTTGTAAGACATTTGGTTAAACTAGATGTTTTTGTAAGAGCTTCTGTGATCATATGCTTATAGTATATTTGTAAATCAGCAGAATCATTAAGATTTCCATAACAAATGCATCATAAAATTTTGACTGAGGTACTTAATTACATCTGAAAGAAGGCAAACAGACAATTCAGCGCACAACATAGAGAAATTAGATGTACAAATAAGAGAAAAATAGCATTTTTTTTTGTTAAGTGTATAGATGGAGGCACGACTAATAATTTAAGAAATGTAAAATATTTAATTTATTCGAAATATTTTTGAGAAACTGAAAATTTTTTACATTGAATTTTTTAACATTATATATGGCATTAAATTACAACTTGATGCACTTGTCACTCAAAATTATGAGGAATTCCTGTCAGATAATCTTCCATTTAGCGATTTTTGTAGTCTTCAGAATATGACTGTGGTAGCCCAATTGTCATGGTCGTGGACTTGCGGCTGCGTTGTTTTCATCGAGTCGTGGGATCTAGCCCTGATGTTACTAAAATCCCACCTTGTAGCTGAGCTGATACACGTTAAATCAGTCGACGATCCAAGTCTTCCCGTTAATGTGGCGTGGAAGAGTGGAAAGGGAGGTAGGAGCTCGGAGTCATCTTCACCACTTGACCGAGGTTCACAATTACGAGGTCCCTCGCCGTTAACCTTCTTGTAGCTTCTCAGTGTGACGTTAATAAACAATTACATCACATGTAGTCTTCAAAGATACTCTTAATTTTGATTTTCCATTCCCAAAAATTTTCTTTCTCGACTTTTTTTTTAAATTCCTACTATTAGCTCACACATTCTCCCTATATATATCTTGTTCAAATTTTCTATCTTTAATAAAATAATTTTTATTCATCTACATAAGTTCAAATACATTTTTTAAACTTGTAGTGGATGACACTTGATGTTAATATAGTTTTTTTTTCAAATATTAATTCATTTAATTAAATTTAATAGGAAAAAATGCAGTTTAGCCCAACCATTTGGCGCGATTTCAAAAATTGCCAAACTTGACGATTTTTTTTTTTTGGCTGAACGTTAAATCCACATAGTGGACGAGGGTAGCCACATTTGTCAAAATACTGCCAAATAATTCCTGTAGACAATAGTGAGTGGGCTAAATTGCATTCCAAATATTTAATTTACCGGATGAATTAAGAAACAAGCCAATGCTTATATTATGTCATTTGTCTTGCAATGGCAAAGTTGGTAGAGCGTCGGCATAGAATCTTCATGCCTTCGGAAGCATAATTTTTTTTATTTGATTTTCAAATAACTAATTTTAGTTTTAAATTAGAGGAAAAAAATTTTCTTATATAAGATATTTACCAGGATAAAAATTTAGGAATAAATACCGTCAGTGACGAAGTGTGTAGATTGCTGGAAAAAATTCTTTTCCCACTTAATATTGTGATTCTGTCATATGTATATACATATTTATATTAATTGGAATTATTTAATTAAAAGTAACTAAAATAAAAATGTTCCTTACTGACTTAAATAGGAATTGACTTAATTTCTTTTTATATTACTTGTTTTGGTTGTGGTTAGCTAAATTTTTTTTTTTAATTTGTTTATGTTTCTCTATTTTCTTATTTCAAAGCTTGCATAAATTTCCAGATATATGGATGATTAAATCCAACAAGATTGCTAAAGCAATTATACAACTTTCGATGCTGTAATTTGTTTTTGACAAACCGTGCATTGTATTTCGATAATAATTTTTTATTTCTTGGGGATATTTGGGTACTTTCTTCTGTAATTCAGGCATCAAGGTGTTCCTTAACTGTCATCAAATGAATTAATCAAACAGTTATTTCTTCTCCATGTTTAGGGAAATATAAACTATCTATTAAATGTTCAAAATTTTTTTATACAGCTTCACATAGGAGGTGCGTCAGAGCAGAAGTGATTTGTGATGTTTACACCTGAGGATTTTAAATAAAGACCCAACATTGAAGGAAAAACACCCTCAAAGCTAAATTATTGAAGACTGTGGCGACTTTAACAGATCACAACAATGTTAATTGTCTAAATAAGCGTTTCCCAAATTGCGGGTAGTGATCCGCTAGTGAGTTTCGATTTTTGGTTAGGCGCGACAGAACTTTGAATGCAGACGTTTCTTTCCACATTTTGAAAATTGGGATATGGGCCTTAAAATTCTTCATCTTGCTACATGATGGCAACACGACAAAAACAAATAGTCTAAAATGCAAACAAGAGTCATGTCGAATGACAAGAAATGTAAAAAACAAAACAGATATATCTTCAATGTGTAGATGGCTTTTTGCACACAATACATGTATTGCATTGCCTGCTTCTCCAGTCTGCGGTTCTACATAAGGCTAATTTTCCATGCAGTACTTCAGATCCACAAACTTATTAAAATTCCTTTTGGCTATGAACATTCAATTTAGTTGGCATACGCATTTCGTTATCATTAGCGTTATTCATAGCGCTTATTTTTGGTGCTTTCTCAACTATTTAATGTCATCAGTGTTATAAACGGTTGTTAAAAAAAACGCCCACTACAAACGATGGTGAGCTTTCAAGCCAAATTCAAAGACACGATAACGAAGCTAAGTTGAGAGAAAGTACGATTCTGACTACTGAGTATGGTTTTCATTGATTGAAGATAAGATAATACCAATTGAGTGTGATATCTGCATTAAAATATTTACGAACGAAAATATGTGTCCAAGTAAATTACATAGGCGCATTTAAACAGTTAAAATATCAGTCTCTAAAATTTTTCAAACAAAGTTTTCACATTTCACCAAGATTAAAGCTATACAAGCTTCATACCTGATTATTGTTAAGGGGTGAAAACTGGTAAACCACACAATTGGCGAACCATTAGTGATCCCACCGATAAATGATGCAATTCAAGTTCTATGAGATGAAAAGAGCGTAAAGGAAGTCGAAACGATACTTCAAGTAACACAGTAGCTCACTGAATTAATGAATGTGCCAGAGAGCACAGAAAATCATCTGGTCCAAATAGTTACCGAAAGTAAATTTTTCTCGCTACAACTGGACAAATCTATTGATATATAAGGTTTGTCCCAGCTGTTTGATCCCATGAAGATAAATTACTTAATGAAAAAATTATACGAGAAAGGAATTCCGTGAAGAATAAACAATCTTTTGCGAGAACAGAAAGAATTAGAAAAATAATTGCATTTACTGAAATTTTTTTAAAACTCATGTAATTTGCTGACATATTAACCTAACTTAATGAGTTAAATTTACACTTACAAGACTTGGGAGACACAGAAATATTTGCAATGCTTGACAAATTTTGACAATTCATCAAAAACTGCTTTTATGGAAAAGTAATATTGAAGACCACAAATATGTGGGCTTTGAAATGTTTCAAACATTTAAAATCTAGAGTAATGTGAACGTTTCTGGTAACATAATTGCAGTGATTTCAAATAATTTGAATTCATTGAAAAATAAATTCATTATTACTTTAATGAAAAAATAGAAACTGCCAAGAGAAAATTTAAATTACATCTAAGAAATTAGAGAAAATCTAAGGACAAATATTACTAATTAAGTGCCGTTGAAAGATGTTGAAGAACTTGTAGCACTATCTGAAAAGATATCACTAAAAATGAATATTAATCGCAAAAAATTGCCCTGATTTTCTGGTTATCTATCCAACAAACATTTCTAATTATTTTTTCTGAAACTTTGAAGGTATTTTTTTTTACTTACTTTACAACTTCATACTTTTTTTGAAGTTATATTTTGGCAGTAGTAGGAATTAAAACCAAGAATCAAAACGAGCTGCAATTGTCGAACTCCTAGCGTATGAAAATAACTCAAATTGGCTTGAATTTTATTGTCATCATCAACAGCAATCGAATACAAGTGCACCCTTCTACATAGGCCTTATTAAAAATATTCTTATAAAGTAATTATATTTAATAGAAGACAATTCTTCACAAAGTTCTTTTTTGTCCCATTAAACCTTCAAAAGGCCAAGGATGAAGTAGGTTGCTATAGATTCGATTTCTAAGATCTGAATTTCTATGATTAAAATTTGAGAATTCTTGTTCCAAATTATTATCACACGCTTCCTTCTATATTTGCAATAGGATGTAGCAATCATTTAAAAGGCTACCATCTATATTCTAAGAAAACACCCAATAAAATTCCTTTCTCATACCTATGTATCTTATTGCGCTGCGTTGTGCCGAATTGTGCCTCGCTGGATTCCCTCTGAGTTGAATTGTCCTAAGTTCCTGAGAGAAGCAAAAAAATACTTCATTATGGAGCTACAATATTTTTTGAATATTCAAACTTAATCTTATATTCTTTTATAGTGAAAAGGATATTACTTTAACATTATAATAAACCTTAAACTCCTTAAAATTGTCACAATCATCATAAAAGTAATATTACATCGAAATTTACATTCTTAACTTTCCAAACAACTCTATTTAATCTGCCAAGATGTTATGCAAAAATTAATGTAAAACAGGATAAAATTTCATTTTTACTCAGAGAAGTGTCTAAATATGTAATTTTGCAATATATAGGTTCTATTCGTATTATGAAACTATAAAACTAAGTTCTGTCTCAGATTATTTAAATTCTGTTTTTAACACTAAAGTTCGTTTTAGTTAAAAATATGCGATAATCATGCAATCCTTAAAAAAGAGATTTAGTTCTAGTATCAATAGTTTTAAAAAAGGAAACGATTTTCTCATTTCCTTTCCATAGAGCTCGATATTATTTCTTTGGTTAACTTTAAAGTATCCAGAGATCAGTGTCAGGCTCCGAAAAAGAAGAATCTAAACAGTTCTTTTTATATAAAAAAAAATATTTACAGTGCTCAATTTATAATATTTGAAATAAAATAAATATGAGAAAATATTTGTTATATCTCGCATACATAATTTTGTTATATAAATAATTGATACTATAAAAGAAAATCTCTACTTGTTGGAACAGAAGACAACTAAGTACAAAATGCAAGTCATAATTAAAATATAATTAATTTCTAATTCTAAATTCATATTCTATGTATCTCAATCAGTGTCAGCTACAAAATAAAATTAAAGGCTATAATAATTAATGTTATTGAAATTAATGCGATTCACGGCGAAAACTCTAATGATAATGTTACATCTTTAATCTCATCTCCCAAAAGCTTTTAAGATGAATCTTATATATATAACTAGAAGATGCAATTCACTTCAATTTATGTATTTGAGTAAACTAAATTATGAAAATGAACGTAGGCTTGAAGGAAGACACAAAATTGAAAAACAGAAGGAAATTATATTGAATTCATCAATTAGAAAAGAGATCATCATACTTATAACAGTTAAGATTTTGAAGTAATGCAATTTTTAAGGGAATGCATATGTATCTCATAACCTCATTGTTACTAGTAACACTAATTAATATTTATACACAGCAGAAAAATTAAAAAAGGCTGTAAAATGAATTTCAAACTGAATAACAGTGCATAATATAAATACATATAATAATAATTATAAATAATTTCAATATTTTTATTCTCTGTCATTGTGATTTTTTTTTATATTTGGTATAAATTGTAATAAAACACCCAAAAATTATAACTCAGCGGAAATAACAAAAATAATTTAAGAAAAGGTTTTCTAACAAAGACTGATAGTAAAGAATTGTCAAAAATATGAGGAAAACATATTAAAATATACTAAGTGATTTTTTTAAAAATGCAGATACATTTTGTTTCAAGATGTTTATTAAATTCGAAAGCATATTTAAATTATTGGTTTCCTGTAAAGAAAATGTAAAAATACGTAAGTAGATGTTAAAAGTCTTAGCTCTAAAGTTATTTTTATAACGTTTTTTAAAACACAGATACATCTTTTTTCCCCTTCAAACAAAAATACAAGCTTCGAAGCATCTTTTCTTTTTTTCTTGATTCATATCGCGTGCGATATTTTATTTCGATTCGTCACACGTGAATGCTTTTCCAAAACGAATGATATAATTTTTTTTCCTGACTTGATTGAAGCAGTAGATAATTGAAAAAAGACTATTGACATATTTACAATTTTTGACCACACTTACAAAATAATATAATTTTTTTGTGGAAATATTGTTTTGCATAATATTAGATCCATTAAATAAAATTTTTTTAAGTAAACATATTATAATGTATTCAGACAAATGAAAGGAAAATATTTTTTTGTACATTGATGAATAAGAAAATAATTAAAAAAGGATTTTCTATTTCATTGTGAATTCTAATTGCTATTGATTCTAATTATACACTCAGGAACATTGATAGCTGACCAGGAAGGAGGCAAGCTGCAATTGCAAAACTTTGCAAAGTAGTTGAATGATCTCCGACACGAAAATGATCCAAGTTTGGTGCAATTACTCATGATCACGCACTTGGCGCTGCAATCAAGAATTGGGTACTATACAAACCGGCGCGTAATGAAAGATTGATAAACATAATGATCATATTTCAATTTTAGGTAGACTTAAGTAAGCTAAGAATGACAGGTAAACGTGCGAAAAGACTTTCGCACTGTTAAGCGAGTTTGAGATGTGGCTTGATCACCTCAAGCTGATCTAAACGCCTTGTTGCTCACCGTGTTGATCGTTCCGAGTATGCTGTCAGAATATGTTGGGAACAGTGGACATGAGATGGTACCCGTGTGTAGAACCACTTCTGGAGAGACCAGGAAGACGACAAGGTGAGAGGATCGATGGATCGAGCGACAAACTCTCATCGTTCCACAATGTAATCCGTTGTAAGGCTACCAGTTGCTCCTATTTCTAGACACCTCTCGGAAGTAAATATGCAATTCAAGCTCCCTTTTCGAGTACTGCTTTTAACACCGAAATATCTGTGATTCCGTCTACAGAAGTTCCTAGTCAGAGTGAAGAGAAATACTACAAATTGGGGAAAACGTGGTGTTTAGGGATGAATCTAAGTTCATATTGGGGACAGAGGATTGCTGCGTACGGTTGTAGAGGTATCCTGGTGAATGGTATATTCCACCCACACGACAACTTATATGGAATACCTTCACTCTACCCATAATGATTTGGGGGAAAGTCTATGATAGCCGGTCGGCTCTAATTATGGTACGCGGAGCCTTAACGGGTCAGGCTTATGTTGATGGCATTCTTCCACCTCACGTTGTACCTTTTCAAAATGGTCTACCAGGGGCAATTCTTCAGCAAAATAATGAGCGTCTGCATACAACTCGAGTACACACACACATTCAGACTTTCTATGTCATGTTCAGATTTTTCCAAGGTCGGCTCACTCTCCAGAGTCTCCTTTAGAGCCTTTGTGAGATCAAATGAAACGTTAGATTTCTTCTTGTCATTCTGTATATAATTTGAAGGAGATGTGCTCAAGATTTGAGTCCCCAGCAGCCAATCAACTCAATGTCGGTCTGTGTTGCGGCATGTATTAAAGCAGGAGGTGGTCAGAAGAGCTATTGCAGTTGCATAGTTTTTGTCTAATTGTACACACATGTTTGTTTAACTGTCTTGATTTTATGATCAAGAGAATCTCTCATCTGCATCATTATGTGTATTAAATTTCATTTCAATCTGAAGTTCCCTTCTTGCTGTGTTATTTTCAATGTTCCTGGGTGTACTTGCATTTTATTTTAATACCGATTATCTTACCCTTTACCAATATTTCCTTTTAAATTTATATAAAATGGTTACTACCTATTTAAAGAAAAATATGAGTTATGAAAAGGAAATAATACTTCTTAACAAAAATAAAAGGAAAGACATTCACGTAAAATTTTCAATATAGAAAAATGTTTGTTCTTATTGTGCATTGTTAATACAGTTACTGATTCTACAATAAGACTTATAACTTTACTTTAAGAACATTTGTCTCACTTTATCCAAATATATTCTTTGAAATGTATAAGTAGTTATCATCCACTCATTTAAAAAAGCGCTTTAAGTAAATTAATAATAATATTGTGAATTTTTAAAAATGGAAGAGAAAAAACTTTACTTTAAATAATCAATAAGAAAAAAATATAACATTAAATTTCCATTTTATTACACGATTCTTATCTCTACTGTATCTCACTTATAATTTTAAGAGCCTTTTTGTTTTATTTTTCCATTTATACTCTCTTAAATATACGTAAAACAGTTATATTCCAATATTTTCTTATTGTTCATGTGTACATTCTTGTACAAAAAGAACCTTATTTCAGAACCATGTGCGTATATTGATAAGAAAAAAATTGTCACACCTTTACTTCTAAGCAATTTATATAATTTGAATAAAATCATGTTTTAATGATTTTTGAGTAAAATTGTTTGAGACAGCATAGAACAAAAATAATCAAAAATATTGAACTCTTCACACATTTAATTTTTTTATGCTAGCTTTAATTGTTAAGGTATTTTAGTT
The DNA here is from genome assembly GCA_019974015.1 of Nephila pilipes. Classification (NCBI taxonomy): domain Eukaryota; kingdom Metazoa; phylum Arthropoda; class Arachnida; order Araneae; family Nephilidae; genus Nephila; species Nephila pilipes. The sequence goes on along the minus strand of BMAW01065131.1, from coordinate 29,707 downwards.
ACAATATAACTGATATTGTACTGAAAAATATTGTGATTTTTTATATTTTACATTGTATTCCTTCATGCTTTAATTTGCATATTTTTTATTTAAAAAGTTAAATTTGCATCATTTTTAGGCTGTACAGGAATCATAATAAATGCTAACTTATAATTTTCTAATCAAAACAATTATATGAATACAGAACAGAAAAAAATTGTATTTAAGCTGTAACATACATATATTTTTTTCAATATTTAAAACTATTAATTATAATATTACAATTCTTAATGTGTTTAATTAGCTCTCCCAGAAATATACTTTGTTTATCACAGTTTTAGGAATCAAATACAAATAGAGCAAAAAGGTTAAATATTTATAAAAGTTACTAGAATTGTTTTTTGAATTTCTTGAAATCTTATAATTATATTTAATTACGATTTATATAATATATATTTTTTATTCTGATTTTACCGTAATGGTTAAATAACTGACATAAATTTACAGCAAACATATAGCACTGTAAATTATTATATTTAAATCTAGGGCTGCATTGTATAAATAAGAAAACTTTTAATCAATTTAAGTTAAATTAAAAATAAAGGGGCTTAAAAAAGAAAAGAAGATATTTTAATGGACATTCATGTATTCTTTCTCTTATATATCATCACTGCATAAATAAAATTACAAAAATCAAAGGCAAAATGAAAAAAAGTACTATTGAATGTACATGTTGGAAAACTAGTACTTGAGAGGATATGTGAACTGCGTATTACATATATTAACTCTAAGAATGTATCTATCAAGTTTTTATATATTTGGGAAGAACTATTTCTTGCGTCATAAATTAATAATTCTCATTAAAAGGCACTACATGAAGTTGCTTAAATGATATTGAATTGAATGTGATTTGCAAAAATTAATTCTCTGTATCACGCTAAAAAGCCCATCGTTCTGAGAAAAGTATCACCGTAATCCAAAACTTTTACTTTTTACAAAAATTTCTGATCTATGAAGACAGAATAAACAAAGGATCGAAATCTTAATATTTAACAGTTGAATACGGAATATTTCTACTTAATTTGATAAGATTTCCTACACGAATTGGTTTATTTCATTTCTCGAATGTATTTCATTAATTCCAAATTTAAAAGAGTAGTAAACATTATAAGTATGACAAGAAACACACTTCAATTCCAGAATATATTTGCAGAAAAATATTAATAAAGATTGAAAGAAAAAGAGTTAATATACTACATCATCTCGATTGTTCCTCAAAGTATGGATTACATTCTCTATGCTTCGAGTTAATTATTGTTGTATTGTAATCATCAGACCAGAACGTTAAGAAAACATTCTGACAGAATGTTGTGCAATTGATTTCAGTAAAGGACATCAATTCAACTTGGGTATCAATAAACTCTATGCATAGATAAGATGAAAATTCAACCTAGGCATACATTTTAAAGTTTATCAAGGCCTATATTATCATTATAATAAATGATTTATTTGTTTTTCCATTTCTATATAAAGAACAGTTGCTTCAGAAATACTTATAATTACCTTTTATCTTCCAAGACCTTTGAAATTCATGATCAATTACAGCTGTTTATTTATTACTTCTTTCAAATATTAATTTTAAAAAATATTAAGAAGTAATTTTTTCTATGCGAATGAGAATGTAGTATATTTCATAATCTATTCTTTTTCTACTTTTTCCAAGACCATATTATTTATGAGATAAATTAGATTATCTTTCTAATATCGACTATAAATTTATATTTGTACTAGAGCATTTTTAAGAAAACTTCTGCATTAAAATTAGAACATTTTGGAATTAAGCTTATCATAATATTTACTTCATATATTATTACATTCAATATATATACCATTCAAAATAATAACAAAATTCATATAATTTGGTCATGAAAAGAATAATATTTCTTTTCTCGTTTTAAGTTTAGGAAATCAATGAAAGTCCTTTCATTGTACATTGTATTTTCTCTTTATTTAATTTAAACAAATACAGTTAATTATATATATATAAATAAAAGCAAAGTCGAATGTTGTTGTTCAGTATTCATTTCTTCATGCGTTTCGTATTGTTTAATTGATATGAACATTTTACGTTAAAATTAAATAAATAAAAACTTTGTTAATGGGAAAAATTGTACATTTCCAGTAAAGCAAAAAGTTCGCAAAGAATATTCTGCTCTAGAGCTTAAGTATTCACTTTATGTTTATGAATTTCTAAAATTATTATATTTTTGTTATTGTGAAATTGAAATAATAACTACTCACACACACGCACTCCCTCGCACAGACACACACACACACACAGACACACACACACACACACACACAC
>BMAW01065131.1:0-11577 GCA_019974015.1 Nephila pilipes | reverse complement strand
TATAACATATAAAGAAATATCGAACATCATTATATTTCTGAATTATAATTGTTTTTAATTATTGTTTGGATGGGGAGGGATTCAATGAATAGAATAGGAATAAATTTTAATACCTACTTATATTAATTATCCTAAGAAATTTTTAAACCTATAAAACGAAATTTTTGGATCTATGGAACAAACTCAGAAATTTGAAACGTCTTGAAAAGTTCCAATAATGCTATTATTCCAAAGAAAAAAATTAGCATTAAAATAATTTTCTGGATTTCTTTACCATATTGGGGTGTTTTGTGGTTAATGAAGAGTACAAACTTTGAAATTTGATTATTTTTATAATTCTGTTGTGATGTTACAAGTTTATTTCATGTATTACAAACCGTAGTCGTGCAAGTACAAATTTGTGACCGTGATATAAACAAATGATGAATGTGATTTCCTGATAGTTGCAAAAAACTGCGCATTGAAGATAGTTTCGAAAAAGAAGTAATGCCTCAGATTCATCAAAGAAAGAATTCACGATATTGGTGTATTTCGAGCAAGAACTTCGTGCAGAATTTTCACACATGTAATTAAAATGTGGTTTTGCCCTATTTTTTGTAATTTTAAGCATATCTAATAAAATAGGTAAATATGGGTCATCAAATACAAAAATACACAAACACAGAATTTTTTTTATTCAGTGTATATAAAATTATTGCAAACTATTGATAGTATTTTAATGAATCTTAATTCTTAGATATTTATCTAAAAATGGAAGATAATAAGAGCAATATTCATAATAAGAGGGAAAACTATAACTTCATAATTCATAAAGAGCATTTTCGGACTGGTTCTTAAAATCTTAACATTTTCAAGAACGTTATTTAAAATTATATTTTACGTAATGATAGGCTCGTGAACAATGCACATTATATGTACAAAATTTTTGATTAATTTCACTAACTTTGACGGCAGCCTGTTTATCCATTATATATTGGTAATTTTTGTTTTATCTTTATTTTTTTCTTTGTTTTTCCATTTCATATTTTCTTTTCGAATTTAATTATTTGTTTGATGTTTCATATAGTTTTCTTTCTCTCTGATAAATGGCTTTATTAGATACATCTCTTTTCAATTTCCTTTTCGTCTAAATTAGAGGTATTTCTAAGATTGTCTTCCTTAATCTTGTATGGTTTTTCTTCTTGAGTAAACCTTTTAAAATTTTTGCTATTATTATTATTTTTTTTAATTCTTTAATTATGAGACATGTCTTGTATAAATCTCTTGGTACTCATTGAAATTTTCTTAATTACTTCTTTGTCCCTTCTAATTTGTACCTTTATTCTTTTGATTTGTCTTTGGTTTTATAACAATTTTTGTACGGGGAAAGTTAAGCTTGAAATTCTAGATAAGCAAGATAGAAACTGTTTTAAGCCAGTTTCAGAATTTAAAATATTACAATTCATTTTCTTATTAGTTTTTATCCATCTATTTGTTTGTTACCTTTTTTATTCTTCAACCTTTTTCTACCTAATTTTGTTGTCCTTCTATTTGTTGCTTTTATTTTACTTCTCTTGCTATCATCTGTAGGTGTAGTATTAGTTTTGGTTTTGATCGTATTTTAAAGTTATGAATGTAAGTCTAAAAAAAAAAAACGTTTAAAAAAAGTTCAGTTAGAATTATAATATCTCCTTATGTGAAAACTTTCTTTTCAATTATAATTCGCAAGATTAGAGTCCTTTTTCGGATTTTTAGTGTTAACTATTTTTGTTATAAAACAATTTGTTGATTGTATTAGTTTAGGTATATAAAACTTATTTAATCACACAATTTTGTCTAAAGCCTGACACATCATTTTAAATTCATTAATTTAGAGTTTTTGCATCATTTTACTTGCCTAATAGGTTTTTGCGATCTATACAATAATTAAGAATTTTCTGATTTGTTTGTTTGTATCTTTCCCATATAATTTTATATATATTTTATTAAAATTTATATATATATATATATATATATATATATATCTGTGTGTGTAAGTGTGTATGTATATGTGTGTGTGGTTCAGTTGTGAGTCAGTATACTTATGTTCAATTGTGTTTTTACATTTTTAAAATTTTAACTTAGAATTAAATTCTTCGAAAAATTTTAAATTTTAAAAAATTAAAAATTATGTCTCAATCAATATAACATAAATTCTAAATTACACCCACATCCACTCATACACACAGAAAAGTCTAGATAAGGAAGACATAAAAAAAGTTAATGAGTAAAATAGTAATTTTGTAAATAATTTTAATACTAAAATTATAAAATATTTTATTTTCGGTCTTATGAAAAAAAAGACAAGTATGGCAAAAGCTTTTTTTTTACAAAAGAATATAAAATTGATAGCCTATGTCTTCATATTATTCAGTATATTACTCACTACTTATTAAATAAATGTAATATAAAGAACAATAACGCTGAAAATTATAGTACGGTTTATTGTACATTGAGCCGCATGAATAAATATTTTACCAATTTTTCATGATCCGGTTATCAAGGGCACCCCAGACCATGACTTCTGGTTGAGGGCCAGTGTGGCGTGCAATAATGAAAGCAGGTTCGGCACGCTGTCCTGTGCGTGCTGTCCTTCCAGACACTTTAGAAGCGGGATTCGTCGCTAAAAAACTATACGTCCCCTGTCAGCATCATTCCAACTTGATCGAGGCAAATACCACTGTAATCTGGCTAGACAGTGTGCAGGCGTGAGTGGCAGGTGGCGTAGCGGTCGGTATGTGCGTAGATTTCGCTCTATCAGCCGTCTGTGAATGGTGAAGGTGAACACTCGTGCGCGGGTCGCACGTTTGATGGTTGATAACGATGAATCAGGCGCTGTGACGGCTGATCTGACAATCTCTCTGTCCTCCCGATCTGTTGCAGCCCTAGGTCGACTGCTACCATCATGAATCAGAAATCTGCCATTGTCCACCCATTCTTTCCTGCATCTTCTAATCGACACATCAATTCGACCCATATGACGAGCGATTTGCCCAACTTGCCTCTTTCGATCCAATGATACAACCTCTTTCAAACTCAGACAGTTGCTCATAATGAGCTCGAATCCTACGGAGAGGCATTTTTTCAGTCGTTGAAAGGTATCACAAATCGCAATGCAACAGAAAATTTGACCATCAGATTGAAAATCGCTTCTTACATTCACCTGCTGTGTGCGCAGTGCCGATGCACTTTAGCTCCCACTATTCATTCATTGGACACCAAATTTTAATTATTTGCATGTTGGGGTCAAATGTTTTTGCTTATGAAAATTTAATTACAATGGGGCAATTTTTTCTCAGTGGGTCGGTTTTTACCCCCTTTGTTATAGAGTGTATATAAAAAAAATTACAGGAGACCTAAGTATTGAAATTGAGAGGGTCTTAAGATATTATAAATAATGGAAATGGATGTAAGATACTGATTTCTAATAATGGCCCATTTACTATAAAAAAATATAATTATATTGACAATTTTCTTAACAATCTAGCTCTAAAATATATTTTACCCCAGTAAATGCATATAAAGAACAAAAATGCTATATTAATAAATATATTAAAAATATAAACTTCAAAACTAAAGATATTATAAAAATATATGATTTAAAAAAGCAATTCATTAAGTTACAAAATGACATTATAAACGGAAAATTGAAACAGTTCTATTAATTATGCTTATATATGTAAATTTTACCTCTTTTATAGGTATTTCTTTTTCTTGGTACAAGTATCTAGAAAAAGAATTTGTTATGCACTTTGAAGAAGGCGAGAACCTGGTCTATTGTTCAGATGTTCTTGGACTGATGAGCAAATTTAATATCACCTACGATAAAGAAGAATTGAGGCTGTTTATAGATTCGTTGAAAAGGAGCCTTGAAGTTGTCCTTCATCATAGAAGCAAGTATGTATCTTAAACAGTTGGACATTCGGTGCATTTAAAAGAACTCTATGAAATCCTGGCTCTCGTCTTCAATAAATTAATAAGTACCGACCACGGTTGAAACATTTGCGGTGATTTGTTATCTCCATGCTTCTTGGTCAACAAGGTGGATATACAAAGTTTCCGTGATTCATTTGTGAATGGGTCCGCCGTGATAAGACTCGACATTGGGTCAAAACAGAATTGCCAAAAAGACAAATTTCAAACCAGGCACCAAGAACATGACTCAGTGTATCTTAGTTGAGTCGAACAAAAAGTGATTACTTCCAGTGCGTGTAAAATTGGGTGTAATTTTGCTATTCCGAAAGATTGATGTTGTTTCAAATACTTGAGCAAAAAGTCTACAGGTTTATCCGACGCCAAGTTGAAAGGAGAAATCTTTGCTGGTCCAGATATCTACAAGCTTATGAAGGATAAAGAATTTCAGACTAGCATGACTACAAGGAAAAAAGTAGTTTAGATTGCCTTCAAAGATATTGTCAGAAAATTTCTGGATAGTTAAAAATATCTTGACTATAAAGCAATTGTATTGAATATACTGGACAAATTTCAAGATTTGGGTTGCTCCATGAGTTTCAATATACATTTCATTCACTCACATGAGGACTTTTTCTCCTAAAATTTAGGATCAGTCAGTGACGAACAGGATGAAAGTTTCCACCAAGGCATCAGAAATATAGAACTCAAATATCAAGGAAGATGTGACAAAAATATGTTCGCCGACAACTGTTGGATGTTAACACGAGACAGGCCTGAGATTGAATTTAAACGAAGCACATCAAAAAGAAGTTTTAAAGGAAAAAGAGTACTTACTTAAATAGAAACTTTTTTTGCGCAGTTAAGAATTTGTTTCCAACTTTCATGTACACATGCATAATATATGCTTCTCTTGGTCAAACGTCCTTCTTTTTATGTAAGTTACGGTAATAAAAACAAATTAAAATAGTTTGTTGGTGATTTTCTTCTAGAAACTAAGCCATAATTGAATGTAAAAAGATTAAACCTCTCATGAACTTTTTGTTTTTCTCTCGACCAGAGGAGATTCGTGAGATCTGGCAGCAGTGGTTTTCATCAATTTGCTGAAAAATCAATTTGACGCATCAAGTATAGATATCTGCTTAGATTTAACTGGATAAAACCTACTGTTGCCAGATTTTACATGCTAAAATGTTCGAGAGAATTTCTTTACAAATAGGATTTCAGCAAAATATCGATATCGATTTTACAAAAAACTCTGACGTGATGGGGAAAAAAATGGAAACCATTTTCGGAATCAGCTCACCAAATAACATAAGTATTACCGAAAACTTCAAGAGCATTTTTCAAAAACTTCAATTTCACAGGCCTGTGTTATTTATAAAAATTATTAGCCATCAAGGGATTATTGTTTTCGGTGGGGCGTTTTGGCGTACTAGATCACTTTCAATTTTTTAATTTGTAAATTAAATTTTTTTGGCGTTTACTTTTATTTTAATTGCATGCAGCTGATATAGTTATTCAATTTAATAATCTATCATTTGTTTTAATTTTAATTACATTTAGCTTAAATACATTCAATTTAATAATTTATCGATTCCTTTAATGTTAATATCGGAAAAGTTTACTATTATCTATTTCTCGATATTTCATCGTTTACTTTAATTGTTATATTTAATTGAGTAATTTATTACTTATTATAAAAAAGCGCACCTTGGGTGGATAAATCTGTTCTTTGCAAAACTTTACATAGAAATTTTTATGTTAATAATTTTATCTCCGATGAAAATTTATTTTATTGGTTAATCTTTTCCATAATGAAATTATATTAAATATAATGATAAAAGATATAAGCGAATGAATGGTATTTGGTAAAGAGAACTACGAAATTATAGTTAAGCTATTATTTATTTTCTTGATTATAAGCATAACTATATAAATAAAAATTACTTTATTATTTAAGATATATTGATGGCCTAATTATCTTGAATTATAATAAGAATTCTGAAGATTAAACTAATTTATCTTTTTATCTAGATTCATAAATTTAATTCAAACTAATAAAAATAAGAAGAAAAAAGAATATTTAGACATAAAATTAAAAATAAAGATGATGAATTCAGTGATTACGTTAAAAAGAAGAAAAAAAAATTAATTTCCATGCTAAGAGCCTTTCTGGAATAGTTACATATTTCAATCTTAGGAATATTTTCTATAATTACATCATACGTAATAAGAACGTGGCATCGAATTATTTATGAAAAAGATAATTATAATAAGCTTTACAATAGCTGCATCAAATCAGATCATCCATTATTTTTAAGAAACTCATTTCATAAAGTATAGATTAAATAAATATAGGTATTTTTGCATGAATAATTAATAATTAAAATAAATTTAGGACTTCCTTGCTAAAAGTACTTATTTGACTCAATATTTGGTCAATAGATGGTGATATAAGCTATAATTCTGCAGATTTTTGAGTTAGTTTGCTTATCCCATAGGATAAAATTTAATCATAAGGAAAGAAGAAAAAGTTTCTTAAAAATATTTCAAAATTTTCGTAATTGTTAATTTTGATATTATTAGTATAATAGTATTCCTCAGTTTTAAGTACAATTGGTGGGAATAAGAGCCTGTTGCATTTCATCCGATAATTGAATCAATGAATCCAATAAAATTGTCAGCAAATCCAAAAATTGGTGAATATTTTAATTTTAGATCCAATGCCATTTTAAGAGATACAAATAATGAAGGGTACAAATGAATGATGGATGTTAAGAGTTATAATAACTCAGTATAAGTTTCTTGATTTTAAACATGTATATCTGAGTTTTAAAAGAATATTTTATGAAAAATAAATCAGAATTATGATTTCTTTTCTTAATTTTTTTCATTTTAATTTTTGGTGTTTATTCTATTTTTTGAAATTTTGGTTTTTCATTTTTGAATTTTAAGGATTCATACCAATTTGTCATAAAATAATTTATTGAGTGGGAAGGTTTGGGATCCTTCTAAACTATTTTAACCTCGAATTTCTATACTAATCCAAAAAAGAGTATTTTAAATTAATTTATTTTTCTCTCCTTTTTTATTTTTATTTTTTATCTATCTAATTTTACTTAAGTATTTCTTAGCATTACTCGATCGTTTATTTTTTCATTAAGTCCCTGGTAAACACTTAATTAAATTTTTTATTCATATAATTAGATTTTTAATAATTTTAACCACTGGTTTAATTTTTTTAAGTGTTCTTATTGGGTAATTTATTATTAGCTTATATATGTAGAATCCTAATTACAGAAATGGGGTACATGGCTCGTTTTAAAGATGCCTAGGGGTTTTCTGGATTCAATAACAAAGCGGAATTTTAGAAGATGACATTTAATTAAACCATATATTATTGTACAGAATTTACTAAGTTAAAATAGAACAATTGGTTATACGTATTAAAGAGCTATCAGATCGCACATCTTTCTCTGTTTGTCGCTCTCTTCCTTCTGCCGTTACTCGTGTAGACCCCTTGGAAAAAATTCACAAAGTATAACTCCAGCTCATAGCGCCATCTAGTGTTGGAAGGCCTCTCAAAATGTAAACATCCTACACACACACATATATATATATATATACATGTTTTTTATGTACTTTATTGTTCTACTATTGTGTATATAATAATTTTTAGTATACAATATTCCATATAAGTTATATGTGAGCCTTGGACTATTGACTGATTAGTTCTTAAATTTAGTTATAGCATTTTGGCAACAACTGGAAATTGTTATTTTTCATTTGGAAAAAATGTTTTGCGTAGTCAACATGAATGCTATTTTAACTCAGTTTTCATGCTTTTTCAAATTTTTGTATGATTTAAATTTAGCATTCATTGATTTCTCAACGTGTGAGTGAATCTTTCTTCTAACTTTAAATTACTTTTCATGGAGAATTTCCAAATTTGTGCTTTTGCACATCAAAAAAACTTTTTCTTTTCTTTTCTTTTTTTTTTTTTTTTTTGTTTTGATTTTTGAATAATTTTAACTTTTGTTTTTAAAGATTTTTTGGGCCATTATTGTGCATTTTATTTCTTATTTAATTTATTTTTACAGTTTTCGATTTGGTTTTTACATTATTATTTTTAATTTTTATTTTTGTTTTTATAACCACATTTTTAATAATATATTTTGTTGATGGGGATAATTTGGACAAGAGTTATAAGATAACCAGCGGAACAATATAAAGCTTGTTATAATTTTAAACATATTATTTTCATTTTTCTGTTTTTCTTCAAAATTTTTGGTTTTTAAAAATTTTCAAATTCTACAACTTGTTTGATATCTTTGATTTTTGTCTATTTATTTTAATTTACGTTTATTAAACTTATAATTTTTTTTTCTTTTTTAGTTAAATTTGTTTCTTCTATTAATAGTCATTTTTCAGTTTACAATTTTTTCTTTCTTTTTTTGATATGGCTAAGGCTCACGTCTCTTTTTCATAGTGTTCATTTCTGACTTTCCATTTTTTTTCATAATTTTAACTTTGGAATAACGTCTTTGTTTTTTTATGAATTTTAAAAAAATTATGTCTTATTCAATTTAATAATTAATTTCTTAAAAGCCTCTAAGCTGGCATTTACAATTTAACATTTTAATATTTTTTACAATTCTTGAATCCATAAAAGAAAGAATTAGGGGAAATTCCTGAGTTTTCTATTCCGTACGTTTTCATAACATTAAAAATGGATAGGGATAGTTATGTCTTTTACCTAAAGCAGGGTCGGCAACCAGCGGCTCTCGAGCCACATGAGGCTCTTTTGATGTAAAGTTGCGGCTCTCCAGTTCCATACGAAAAAACTAATAATTTACTATCTAAACCCTTAAAAAATAAGAAAAAATGTTTTTAAGTACATTATATATCCATAGCATCTATTTTTATAATAGTTAATTACAAATCGCTACGCTTAACATGACTTTATGCGATAAATTTGAGCTATTGTTTTGTTCTTAGAGATGAGACTCCATGACCATGTTTATTTTTTAGCCAATTACATTATATTTCTATCTCACACAAACAGCCCCCGACTTGAGTTTAGGCAACATGTCTAGACTCTAAACGTGTTATCTGTCAGTCATCCTTCGATAGCGCGGTAGACGTTACATTACATTTGTGTTAATTTAATCGCTTGAGGTTTTTGCGTGTCTATTCACTTGTTGTTTCAAGAAGAATACGATTTAAAAACGAATTAGCTTCTCAAAGATATGCACGCGTATAATATAATAAAATCAGTAACAACATTGGATTACATATCTGAGGATCGTGTTAACGAAGTAATAATGCTATATAAATTGTTTCCCATTTTAGGCAGCTAAGTAAAATTTTAAAAAATCACAGCTCAGCCGCCAGCATGGCATCTGGTAAAAAAAAAAGAAAAAAAGAGGAACTGAAAAAGAAAACCAAGAGTTCAATCAGAATTGTTACGGAGTTGTTTGCATTCATTTGCAATACGGATAGCCTTTCGACTTGTCTCATTTGCCCTGAAAAAACTCACACACTATAACGTCAAATTTGAAGAGACACTTTACTACAAAACATATCCAGTTTGCTTTTAAATATCCAACCGGTGATGCATGAAAAAAAGCTGATGAAGAGCATCAAAAAAAAAAAAAAAAAACAGTCAAGTTCGATACTAAGTAACTAGATGCAATCTTCCAATAATTTAAATCTGACAAGCTTTGTAGTATCATTAGAAATTGCAAAAAGAGGAAACCCATTCACAGAAGGTGAATTCGCCAAGGATTGTTTTATACGTGCAATCTGAAGAACTGTTTCGTGATTTTTATAAAAAAAAAGCAGAAATCACGAAAAACATCAAAGATTTGCTATTATCGGCTAAAACGGTACAAGATAGAATTGCTAAAATGTCTTCAAATGTAACACGTATGCAAGTGGAAGACATTCAACTGACTTCTGCCTTATCACTTGCTGTAGACGAGTCTTGCGACATAAATGACACGGCACAAGTTGTCCTTTTGTTAGGTATATGTAGTCCCAAGGTCCAAAAGAAGAACTGCTAGGATTGCTCTTTCCTCAGGGCAAATCATGGAGAAGATATAGAAAATCCTGTATAAAAATGCCTGGAAGACAATGGAATGGATATAAATAAAATAGTTTCTATAGCAGCTGAATAAGCCAGAAGTATGACAGGAATACATAGAGAGTTAACATCAATTCTACAGGGGAAAAAAATAAACCACGAAATTCTAAGGTTTCATGGCATAATTCAACAAGAAGCGTTTTGTGCTCAAACATCTCCGGCCGAAATGGTTGAGGTCATGAACTTGGTAATGAAGATTATTAACAGCATCTTGGCAAAAGCACTCTACCATCGCCAGTTTAAAGATTTCTTTGAAGAAATAGATAGCCGATTTTCTGACCTAATTATGCTCAATAAAGTGCGATAGTGGTCCAGACGTAACAAATTGCAATGTTTTGCTTTGTGCTTGAGAGAAATAAAACATTCCTCAATGAAAAAACATTGAACATCCCGAATTGAAAGAAGTCAAATGGCTGCAAAAATTAAACTTCATGGTAGATACCACAATTAAACTAAATGAACTAAATCTAAAACTGCAAGGATAGGGCAATCCAGGTTACGGCTTGCTTGAAGAAGTAGTTTGCTTCGAAAAAAAATTACTTCTTTTTGTTGGACATGGAGAGCGGTAAATTTAAAAATCTGAATCTATATCGTGATGAGACTAACGAATATCTTCAGCATAGCTTTAAAAAACATGAAGGATGGATTTGCTGAGAGATTCAAACAATTCAAAACAAACAAAAGTACTCTCGCGTTCATAGTAAATCCTCTCAACACAAATACAAATGAGATCAACGTTGATCCATTTGGAATAGATACTCGATCGCTTCAAATGTAATTGTTGGATTTGAAAACTAAGGACTTGCGGTGTGGTAAGTTCACAGGATTCAAGAACAAGTTGGAAGAGTTGGAGGTCCAGAAATAAATGCATATCGAGCAGTGTAAATGGACAACTTTAAAAGAAATTCCGCGAGTTTAAGCCCTCATATTCGGAGCATGGAATTGTTCTCTTGCATGAATATAATAAAAAGTAAAGTTAGAAATCAACTACCAAATAAAAATCTAGAGTCGTGCTTGAAACTTAAAACAACAAGTTATAAGCCAGATTTAATCAAACTTTCAAAAGGCATGCAAAACCGATGTTTCCATTCATGTAACTATATTTGTGTTTTTATAAGAATATATATTATTCCGTATTTAAAGTCGTTTGTTTTATATAAAATATATATTTGCAAATATTATAACATTAAATCGAAACTTTTTAGTGGCTCTTTAAAAACTGGAAAATTTTGTAAACTGTAACTTTTGGCTGTTCTGTTTCAATAGGTTGTCGACCCCTGACGTAAAGCATTCAAAAAATCCATTCCTCCCCCCCCTCCAAAAAAGAATAATTTATAATGAAAGTCTCTATTCTTCTTTTGCATTGCTATTTCTTAAAAATAATATTTATTTCTGTTATGCTCCATTATGAATAAATGTATTTATATTGGAAATTTATGTGAATAAATATATAAATTTATATGAATAAATAATTTTATGAATAAATATATTTATATTGG
>BMAW01065127.1:580672-607680 GCA_019974015.1 Nephila pilipes | reverse complement strand
TTGTTGTACTTCGTTGCTAATTATTATTTTTTTAGTTTGAAGCATTTTGAATTGTATAGATCCTTCATTTACACTTGAATAAAGGCGATTTCTGCATAATATTTTATTCATTGTGAAACAATTTTGACAATGATGCTCAAACAAGACTGCAAATAATTAATAATTTTGATTTTATCATATGTACAATATATCTTGTACACATTTTGAGTTTAGATAACAAATTTCCAATGACAAAATAACGAAAGAGAAAGTTTAGAAAATCAGATTGATTCACAGTAAAAAGTTTAAATTAAGGTTTGATATTTGGTTATATTACATTTATTTATAAATAAAAGTTGTTTGTGAATATGTATTTCCATTTGTGTCCCAATGAATGTAAATTATTCTACTATGAATATTGTGATAAATTATACATAAATTAAGAAATTGCACTTGAATAAATCAATAGTATAAATTAAATAAAATTGTACACGATAAAGCAGATGATCAGAGTAGCAAATAGTGGTAGCTAAATTTTTCAATCATACTAACTTAAAATATATAATCAAATGATAAAATGTATTTTTTTAGAAAATGCATGTTAACATGTTTAAATGGTATTGTAATATAAAATATTTTTGCGTTTACAATCATCATTAGAATTACCAATATTATTTTAATTTTCATAAATCGATTATGAAAAGTAGACTTTGATTAAAATCTACAACACAAGCTATTAGGTCTGAATAAGAATGGGAGAGAAGTTTGAGATATGTGTAGAGGAGAAGAATTTATTAACAAATTGAAATATACAGAGTTAGCACAAACAGATACTGGATTTTAAAAATTTATATTTTGAAACTATTACTTATAGTTCAATAAATACACAGGGAAATTAAAGAAAATATTCAGATTTTTTCACCGTCGATTTATGAACGGACACACACATATCTATAGAACTCAGGGATTTAAATCCAAAAGCGACAATGACGAAGAGTTTTTGACAATATAGACTAGAAAAAGCTTTTCTTAGTTATTTCATGCAGCTATGCATTTATAAATATTAGGGAAAGAAGCACTAAGTGACAAGAACTTCTACTGTGTATCGGAATTTAAAGATCAGGTTGCTTGGAAAAGAAAAGCATGACCAGTCCACGTTCCTCGAAGAGATAGTGAAGATGAGAGGGCAGGTTTTGTTCGATGCCACGGATATATATAACAGCTGCTGCTCTAAAGGTTTGGGAATTCACGATTAGATAGGTAGAAACTTTTACATAATATTAAAATTTCAAGATCGTATCTCTTACAATTAGCGCAACATTGAATGGAAGACAAACTCATCTTTTGACTTTTTGTTGTATGGGAGGGAAATGGGACAGTGAACAGCTTACGAATAAGAATTTTCCTCAAGAATAACCCACATTTATTAGGAAAAGGATCGATTATATATGTTAGAGAGTAGGAAATGAAATCTTCTCAAGAAAGTATAATGTGGAAAAAGATTCACCAAAGTGGATGATTTTTTATGCTATGTCCAAACGAGAGAGGTGGGCATTTTCTCTCGATGAAAAACGGTGGTGACAATGATTTATACTTAATCCATTGACTACACCTAAGCTCCCCGGACTTTACGCATGGATATTCTTTTCTATGGGATTATGATCAAGGGATTCTTTGTGCATCACGGTGCCTAAAACATCACAAGACTCAAACACATTTGAGACTGAGATTGAGAACCATTATCTATTGGTGTGATACTACAAAACGGGTAAATAAGAATTTGATTACAGATTTGTTGTTTTTGTGTATAATCAAGGTCCGTATCGAACATTTTATAAATTGAAATAAAATAACTTGTTGGCATAATTAGGTTTGAAGAGACATTAATATTTAAATTGTTACTCATTCAATTGGGAAAACATTATGTGGCTATTTTATAGAAATATCATGCAATTAATGATAATTACAACCTTGCTAAAGTTAAGTGATATATAAATGAGCAAATTAAAAATTCTTATGTTTTTGCAACACCATGTGGAAATAATTTATTCTATATAAACAAATTCGTCTTGTTATAAATTTAACGTGATTATAATCTACATCCCCTCACTTAGTTAAACTATTTTAAATGTTATTTAAGATGTATATGGATTAGAAATGTATTTGGATTTTGCTTACAAATTTTAAAATTCTTAGACATTTTTGTAGATTAGCCGAATATTTTTTTAATAATAATTGAATCATCTTGCAATTTGATATAGGGTTTTTTTAGTCCTTATTGTTTTTCTCCAATTAGAATTTAGTTGGTCACAAGAAATTATCTTCTGAAGATGGCATTCCTCCTCTAACTCACACTGATAGTCCATAAAGATTTCATAATCTTATTCTCCTATTTGCCCTCAAGGTTTCTTGATCTGAATGTTTCTTATCCATAACAACTTTTTGAAATCTTCTCATTTCTTCATAAAATGGCAAAATAAAAAATTACCTAAAATTTAAAAAAATGTCGTTCCACTCTGAGACATAATAATACGAGACGCATATGGAATCAATACACTCCAAACAGCTCTACAAAACTGAAAATTTCAGAAAGCATTGATTCTTGCTTACGTAAAGATTTAACTGAAGCCAATACTGATGGCCGATTTAACCAATTCTACTTATCGGGAGGGCAGATACTAATTTTTCAGGATGCAGGAATCAAAAATTCCTACGCGCATCTTACCGGTTTTTCCTTTTATTACTTATAGTCATAAACACTAAAGAGTTTATTAACAAGATAGAAAAATTAATTTAAAGTTTAAATAAGAACAGAAAAATTAAGGCGTTATTAATAACTGTACAACAAATGAGTAATTAAAAGAAAAAGCATCAGTCATACACAATATTATGCTTAAATGAAAATGTGACATAAGGGATTTGCTTATCTTTTCTTCCTAGATAATGGCAACAAGAAAGATTCACCAAAAATTATTGATAAAATTAATTATTTAAATATAAAAACGAATATATATATATATATGATATAATTATTTATAATCAATATATATTTAATTTAATTATGTAATAATGAACTCCATTACAACATATCAAATTCAAAATAAAAACTTATGGTAGCACAGAATGAGTAATTATATAGTTATAGTTGTTGAATTCTAAAAATATTTGTGTTAGTTTTATAAATTTAATAATATCATTACTAATAAGATAAAACCTATTCGAGATTACTAAATTTCTAAATGAACTGACTACTAGTTCTTAATATCGTTTATAGTTTATTATCCATTTGTCATCGATGTCGTAAAAGTAAAATCACAAGCTCTTAAGAGTCAAAAGAGATTCCACTTTAGAAGCAATAAAAAGATGAAATCAAACGATTATGTGATAAAATCAAAATTTTAATTTAAATATTAAAGAAGCAAATGATAGAATATTAACACTCGACAATATTATTTTGTTCAGATATTGAAATATTATAAATGCTACATTATTTAATTGAATGCATATTGAGAGAAATAGCAGCTATTGCTGTCGTAAATGTGAAAATAAAATAAATCTTTACATATTTCTATTCTCAACAATAGTTTAAGAGGAATTAAGTAAATATGTGATACTCAGGAATTTTTCTCACTCTTTATGATTAATTTTATTTTTATAAACATAAAAAATATTTTAAACAACTGTAGATTTCCCATTTCCATTAAAATTCATATTATTTATTTTTCTCAGATATTTTCACATTACATAGACTTGCTTAGGTTATATGCCGATTCAGTAACTTTAAATATATCTACTCTGCAAAAAGAAAATTATAACAGTCTTAAACATATAAGTTCGTTTATTCCAACATTAATGTAAGAATGGCAGGAAAAAGAATTTAAGCCACCTAATATCGTGTATTTCAAAATCCTCAAACCAAAAAAGCATCATAATTAATTTTCCCAGAAGACATCTAAACATTGCAAAATGCATGTATGAAACAATAAATAAAAGAAACTGCTATACCTCCATCATTCTTTACGCTGCTCTCCGTATTTCTGAGAACAAAAGCAGGTGCTATAAAACGTTAGACAGTTTATGTCTTCATACTCATAGCAATGACGGATAGCCAATGGAATAAAACTATTGCAGCCTTTCTTTTCCCGGTATGGAAGTAGGTGAGGGTTTCTAATAGGTTTCTCAAAAAGGAAAAATCGATTTTCTTAGACCCAAAAATATCTTCGAAAATAGTTGAACAGGGTTTTTCTATGTAGTTTCATTTATAATCTGTTCATAAATGTGCATTAGTTCATACCATATTACCTGTACATTAGCTTATTGATATATTTTTATGCAATTGGCTTGCAAATCATATCTCGACTACAGGTTGAAGTTATGTAAAAAATTGAAAGAGGTTTCGCTAGTCTGAATTTATAATCTGTTGAAATTTTGATTTCACTCTATTACTATTACCTGTACATTAAGTATTGATATATTTGTAATCAGGCTTTTAAAACATCGTATTTCTGCTGGTTAAAATATTTAAGAATTGATCGGGTTTTGCTATTAATTTTCAACAATATGATAAAATATATAACTAATCAATATCAATTACCTATTTAATCACTTATCTATTATTTTGAAATCGTATTCAAAACAATATAGATTAAAAATATTCTTACAGAATTGAATGAGGTTTCGTTATTAATTTCAAAGTGGTATGTACATAAATATGCACCTATTTAATTACTATTCTATTTCATTTTCATGTTTTTTTTGTTTTTGTAACTACTTTATAAAATTTTCCAGATACGTATGGTTAAAATTATTTTTAAAAACTGCCTGAAGCTTAGTTTGTAGTTTGCTTAATAAGTACAATCATCATAACTCAGACTAGCAGAGAGATGGCCTCGTAGTAAACCAGTAACCAAGTCTTTCCTAGATACTAACCTTTGCTTGAAATGCAAAATTTTAAGTCGAGTCGGATGACCAGAAACAGCTGGAGTTACATCAGGTTGGAGTAAATCGTTTTGTAGTTGTTTAAACAAACTGACTTAAAAGAAAACCGAGTTTCTGTTGATAAAACATTGTTTTTAATGGTAAAAACACCGTGCAGCGAAACAATGGATGTAATGTACTGGACTCTTGTCCATCAAAAGCAACTGATTTGTCGGGTTTGTCGAGTTTCGCTTGTCAGTCGTACCGACACAAATGACGGAACGCTCGATGTAGACCTATGGAAGCCGTTACACCGAATGTGGTGAAGCGACAAAAACTATATGAAAAGATCATAAGAGGTGGCTCCGTGAGATTGATGACAGATAACACAGACTATCATTGGAAGTGTATTTACTGAAAAGGTTTTTAATGGAAGTGAAAAGTTTTGAGAATGAAAGGTTTTCAAAATTAGGATTCGCCACGATTCTTCGATGGAACAAAGAACAACAACGAGTCGATGGATTCAGAAAGCTGTTTATCGCTATTTACTCGCATAAAAAAGATTTCTTGCGAAAAAGAAGAAAAAAAAATTTGAAAGGGAAGAAAAAGATTGGAAAAAAGCGTTGGAACGATGTGTATCACCTAAAAGGTGATTAACAAAGGTGTGTTATGTTGAAGTGAATCAAAAATTTTGCAAAAAATGTTGTTTTCAATGTTAAGTTCGGGAGTTATTGATGATGTTATAAGCATAATATATCCTACTTAGTCCCACTATTTCCAATCTGGCTGATTTCCTGCATTTGTAATCAACTTGAGTAAAGATTTTATATTCCAACAAAAAAGATTTCTTGCGAGTAAATAGCGATAAACAGCTTTCTGAATCATCGACTCGTTGCTGTTTTTGTTCCATCGAAAGCAATCGTGGCATCCACTTGGAAAAAACCTTTTTCACTTCACTTCAAAAAACCTTTTTCACTTCACTTCAAAAAACCTTTTTCAGTAAATACACTTCCATATTATATCTGTGTCATCTCAGCAATCTCACGGAGCTTCACTTTACGATCTTTCAGTATAGTTTTTGTCACTTCACTCACATTTTCCGGTGTAACGGCTTCCACAGGTCTACCCGAGCGTTCCGCGTCATTTGTGTCGGTACGACCACGTTTAAACTCGACAAACCACCGACAAATCATTGCTTTTGATGGACAAGAGTCCGGGTAACATTTTTCAATCCATTGTTTCGCTTGCACGGTGTTTTTACCCATTAAAAAACAATGTTTTATCAGAACACGAAACTCGGTTTTTTTCCATTTTAAACAAACTACAAAACGACTTTACTCCAACCTCGATAACTCAGCTGTTTCTGGTCCGATCGACTTAAAATTTTGACACGTTTCAAGCAAAGGTTAGTACTCTAGAAAGACCTGGTTACTGGTTTACTACGAGCGCCATCTCTGGGTTAGTCTCGGGAGTTATTGATTGATGTGTTATTATTAAGCAAACTACAAACTAAGCTTCAGGCAGTTTTTAAAAATAATTTTAACCTACAGTATCTGGAAAATTTTATAAAGTAGTTTACAAAAAAAAACAAAAAAAACATGAAATGAATAAATAGGTAATAGTAATTAAATAGGTGCATATTTATGTACATACCACTCTTGAAATTAATAACGAAACCTCATTCAATTTGTAAGAATATTTTTAATCTATAGATGTTTTGCAAAATTGATTTCAAAATAATTCGATAAGTGATTAAATAGGTAATTGATATTGATTAGGTATATATTTATATACATATTGTTGAAATTAATAGCAAAACCCCGATCAATTTTTTAAAATATTTTTAACCAGCAGAAATACGATGTTTCATAAAGCTGATTACAAAATATATCAAATACTTAATGTACAGGTAATAGTAATAGAGTGAAATCAAATTTCTGAACAGATTATAAATTAGACTAATAGCGAAACCTCTTTCAATTTTTTTACATAACTTCTAACCTGTAGTCGAGATATGATTTTTACAAAGCCAATTATAAAATATATCAATAAGCTAATGTACAGGTAATAGTAATTGAACTAATGCACATTTATGAACAGATTATAAATGAAACTAATAGAAAAACCTCGTTCAACATTTTGAAGATATTTTTTTTGGTCTTAAGAAAATCGATTTTTTTCCTTTTTGAGAACCATTAGGAAACCCTACTCCATACTTCCGGGAAAGAAAGGCTGTACAGTTTTTATTCCATTGGCTATCCGTCATTGTCATGAAGTATGAAGACATAAATTCGCCCAACGTTTTATAGCACCTGCTTTTGTTCTCAGAAAATACGGAGAGCAGCGTAAAGAATGATGGAGGTATAGCAGTTTTTATTTATTTTACTATGTATGCATTTTGCAATGTTTAGACGTCTTCAATGGGAACATAATTAATTATGATGCTTTTTTGGTTTGGTTGGATTTTGGAAACACATATTATGGCTTAAATTCTTTTCCCGCTCATTCTTACATTAATGTTGGAATAAACGAAACTTATATGTTTAAGACGTTTATAATTTTCTTTTGCAGAGTAGATATATTTAAAGTTACTGAATCGCATATAACCTTAAGCAAAGTATAGTCTTTGTAATGTGAAAATATCAGAGAAAAATAAAAATAAATAAGGCGAATTTTACGGAAATGGGAAATCTACAGGTTTAAAATATTTTTTTATGTTTATAAAAAAAATAATTAATCATAAAGAGTGAGAAAAATTTCGAGATGCAATATTTACTTAATTCCCTTTTAAAACTATTGTTGAGAATAGATTAATATGTAAAGATTTATTTCATTTTCACTTTACGACAGCAATAGTTGCATTTCTCTCAATATGCATTCAATTAAATAATGTAGCATTTAATATCATTTCAATATCTGAACAAAATAATATTGTCGATGTTAATATTCTATCATTTGCTTCTATTTTAATATTTAAATTAAAATTTGATTTTTATCACATAATCGTTTGATTTCATTCTTTTTATTGTTTAAAGTTGGAATTCATTTTGGACTTTAAGAGCTTGTAGTTTTTACTTTTACGACACGATGACAATGGAATAAACTATAAACTGATATTCAAGAAACTAGTCAGTTCATTTAGAAATTTTAAGTTAATCTCTTAAAGTAGAGTTTTATCTTATTGGTAATGATATTATTAAATTTATAAAACTAACACAAATATTTTTAGAATTCAACAACTATAATTTACATAATTTCCATTCTGTGCTACCTGAAGTGTTTTTATTTTGAATTTGAAATATGTTGTAATGGAGTTCAACTATTGTGTATATATATATATATATATATTCGTTATTTTTACTATTTAAATAATGTAATTTTAATTAATAATTTTTGGTTGCAATTTTCTTGTCATTATTTAGAAGAAAGATAAGCAAACTCCCTTATGTCACATATTCATTACAAAGTATAATATTGTGTATGACTGATGCTTTTCTTTTAATTACTCATTTGTTGTACAGTTATTAATAACGCTAAATTTTTCGTTTCATTTTAAACTTTTAAATTAATTTTTCTATCTGTTAATTAAACTCTTTAGTGTTGGTATGGCTATAAGTACAAAAGGAAAACCGGTAAGATGCGCGTAGGAATTTTGATTCCCCGCATCCTGAAAAATTCTTTATCTGCCCCTCCCGATAAGTAGAATTGGTTAAATCGGTCAGTATTGGCTTCCAAAGTTAAATTCTACGTAACGCAAGAAATCAATGCTTTCTGAACATTTTTCAGTTTTGTAGAGCTGTTTGGAGTGTATTGATACCCCATATGCGCTCTCGTATTATTATGTCTCAGAGTGGAACTATGACATTTTTTTAAATTTTCTAGGTAATTTTTTTTTATTTTGCCATTTTATGAAGAAATGAGAAGATTTCAAAAGTTGTTAGTGGATAAGAAACATTCAGATCAAGAAACCTTTGAGGGAGAAATAGGAGAATAAGATTATGAAATCTTTATGGACTATCAGTGTGAGTTAGAGGAGGAATGCCACTCTTCAGAAGATAATTCTTGTGACCAAACTAAATTCTAACGGAGAAAAAAAAATCAATAAGGATAAAAAAAACCCTATCAAATTAAGAGATTCAATTATTATTAAAAATATTCCTGGCACTACAAAAATGTCTAAGAATTTTGCGAAATTTGTAAGCAACCAAATACACCTCTAATCCATATACATCTTAAATATTTAAAATAGTTTAACTCAGTGATGTATATGTAGATTATAATCACGTTAAATTTTAAACAAGATGAATTGTTTATATAGAATTCAATTATTTCCTACATGGTGTTCCATAAAAAACATAAGAATTTTTAATTTGCTCATTTATATTATCACTTAACTTTACAAGGTTGTAATTATCATTAATTGCATGATATTTCTAAAATAGCAATAATACAAAGTTTGCCCAATTGAATGATAAAATTTTAAATATTAATGTTTTCCAAACTATTATACACATTTCAATAAGTTATTTTATTTCCACTTATAAATGTTCGATACGTGACTCTTTTGTTATACAATAAACAACAAATCTGTAATCAAATTCATTTTACCCGTTTTGTAGTATCACACTATCAATGGTTCCTAATTCAGCTCAAATGCGTTCTTTGAGTTTCTGTGATGTTTTAGGCACCGGTGATGCACAAAGAATCCCTTTGACATAATCCCATGAAAAGAAATCGCATGGCGTAAAGTCCGGGGAGCTTAGTGGTCATGCGATTAAGAATAAATCATTGTCACCACCGTTTTTTTCATCGAAGAGAAAATGCCCATGCAATTTCGTTTGCGACATAGCATAAAAATCATCCACTTTTGGTGAATCTTTTTCCAATTGCATAATTTTCTGAGAAGTTTCATTTCCCTACTCTCTAACATTATGATAATCGACTTTTTCTAATAAATGTAAGGTTATTTCTGAGGAAATAATTTTATTTGCAAAAGGTTCGCTGTCCCATTTCCTCCCACACAACAAAAAAGTCAAAATGATGAGTTTTGTCTTCCGCTTTTCAATGTTGCGCTAATTGTAAGAGATACGACTTGAAATTTAATGTTTATGTAAAAGTTTCCTTACCTATTCAGTGGAATTCCAAATTCACGGGCAGCAGCTGTTATATATATCCGTGGGCATCGAACAAAACTCTGCCTCATCTTCTTCACTATGTCTTCCGAGAATCGTGGACGGTCATTGCTTTTCTTTTTGTACTAGCAACCTGTATCTTTAAATTACCGATACTACAGTAGAAGGTTCTTGTCACTTAGTGCTTTTTTTTCCCTAAATATTTATAAATGCATGCTGCACAGAAATAACTAAGAAAAGCTTTTTCTTAGTCTATATTGTAAAAACTCTTCTCTGTCATTGTCGCCATTTTTGGATTTAAATCCCTGAGTTCTATGGATATGTGTGTGCCGCCGTTCATAAATCGACGGTGAAAAAAAAAATCTGATATATTTTTCTTTAATTTCGTGTATTACTTATTGAACTATAAGTAATAGTTTCAAAAATATTAATTTTTAAAATCCAGTTATTCGTTTGTGCTAACTCTGTATATTTCGTACTTGTTAATAAATTCTTCTCTCACTACATTCAAACTTCTCTCCCATTCTTATCAGACCTAATAGCTTGTGTTGTAAAAGATGATTTTAATCAAAGTCTACTTTTCATAATTCAAGTTAATATGAAAATTAAAATATCATGTGGTAATTCTAATGATGATTATGTAAACGCAAAATATTTTTATATTACAGTACCAATTTAAACATGTTACATGCATTTCTAAATAAAAATACAGTTTAATAATTTGATCATATATTTTTTAAGTTAGCTTATGATTGAAAAAGTTAAGCTTCCACCATTTGCTACCTGATCATCTGCTTTATCGTGTACAATTTTATTTAATTTAAAATATTAGTTGATTTATTCAAGTGCAATTTTTTAATTTATGTATAATTTTATCACAATATTTCAAGTAGAATAATGCATTCATTGGGGACCAAATGGAAATACATATTCACAAACAAACTAATTTATTTATAAATAAATGTAATATAACTCAAATATCAAACCTTAATTTAAACTTTATTACGTGAATCAATTGATTTTCTAAACTTTCTCTCGTTATTTTGGGTCTTGGAAATTTGTTATCTAAACTCAAATGTACAAGATATATTGTACATATATAAAAAATCAAAAATTATTAATTATTTAGCTAGTCTTGTTTCAGCATCATTGTCAAAATTTTTCACAATGCAATAAAAATATTATGCAGAAATCCGCCTTTAATGATTATATGATCTAAAAAATTCAAATACTTCAAATTAAAAAAAAAAAAATTATTATTTCTGCAAGACATTGAAAGATGAAAGAAAAGTTTTTTGCTCGTAAAACAGAGATTGATACAAAATATTCTTTAGTTTTCTGTAATGATTTTTTTCAAACGCTTCGTATTGATTGACCACTTTCCAATACTAGAGTTTTTTCTTCAATACTACTTACCATAGTGTCAACTCTTTATAATGCTGAAAATAAATCGGTTTTTAAGATATTTCTTGCTGAGTCAAAAATAAATGACTCTTATCAATTGTATTTCAGCCTAATATGATTATAGCACATGTGTTTTTCTTTTTGTACGTTGCGGGTCGCAACAATGAATTAGCTAAGTTAACGTGGTTCGTGGATGTAATAGAGGTGTTGTGGATTTGAGTTCAAATTCCATGAATGATCCATCTTTTTTGAATATTAGGGTCTACTTTAAGTTCAATCCAATTTGCGACTAGTATTTCCTTCAGCCATCTTAAAGTATATTTAAATAGTCAGTGAATTCAAAACTCCAAAATGAAGATATGTAAGAAATGACAAAACTATTAACTACTAAAGGATATGTAAGGTCGCTTTCTGTCATAGTCTGTCTTAACTCAGCCAATCATAGATTATATTCTAATAATAAAACGTTAGCTTACCAAATCACTCATTTCGAATCATCACTTCTCGGTTTTTGCTGTCTCGAATCTTTTTACTTTAACTAGGAGTCTCTTCAACTCAAACGATTAATCACGATCATTCAATCCAATTTACAAATATTTATCAGCTTCTCGTTATTCTCTATCTCCTTTCTTTTCCCTTTCAATTCTATTTCGCTTATATATCACTATCTCTACACTCCCTGCACTTCTACCTTTCATCTAATTTCCCTAATCATGTTTCATTTTGGTCGGAGAGAAATTGTAATGTCATTTCAATTCAAATTAACGAAAATTCCCCGAGGTTAGTGAAGAAAAAATCGCGAACAACCCAACGTCACAAGTTAATTCTCGAAGTTCTCAAGTGATGCGAAATCTAGGAAGAGACATTAATTGTTATTTGTTTTGGTCCTCCGACAAAACTCGCGACGCCACCGCTACTCTAGTAGTGATCTGATCTGTCCAAAATCAACAAGTAATCAGGAAAAACAGTTTTTCATTATTAATTGTGCATACATAATTAATTATGCAAATGAAAGTAATTTTCTTTTCAAAAGCAGAAACTAAGTATTCATGTATTTCAATGTTAAAATATGATTTCTATAATTTTAATTTTTTTTAAAAAAAAGGTTATGATTATTTAAATTTGGCGTAAAACAATTTTGTTTTTTCTTGTCAGTTATCTTTACGCTTCGTACATTTAACGGCTGACACATTTAGAGTTATTTTCATTCAACTCGGTTAAGCTCGCTAATGTACCTAATGTGGCAAATTTTCTAATAGAGAATCTAACAGAAAATTTATAATGCGATGTAATTTTACTAAATATATGGTTTCAAATATTTTGAATTTTTGGTTCCTAAGTAATTTTATGTTCCCAGTTAAGTAGAATTTAAAATAGGATGTTCGTAATATGCTGGTATCAATTTATGGAGCAATGCAACGGCCATGTAGTCGAGAAAGCAAGTTCTGTTTCACCAAACAATACAGAATAGTGGAGGCTATTGAACGGCAAATGAAGTAGATTATCAAAATCATCACGAATTGTGGTATATAGAAGTTAGAAGAGTGAGGTATTATTAACCTCGTCACATGACCATGGTTCACAACTATAGAGTCTGTCATCAATAATCATCTTATTGTTCCAGATAGACTGTAATTTATATAAACCAAACATAAATTCAATAATATTTTTTCTAATTTATAAAATGCATTTCTTTTTAATTTACAAAATATACTTTTATTATATATATTTCTTTTTACATGTATCTTTTTATTTTTCTTATTGTTTTAAAAATTCATTTAACATTTTTTTTTTCTTTATCGAAATACTTTTCTAATTTTCGTCGTTACAAGTACATATAGTTATTTATATTTGTTACAGACGAAAATTTCTGGTTTTTCACTCCCGTTCCATTATTAATCAATTTAATATAAAAATGAAAATTATTGCGAAAGATACACCAAAAAGTTGAACGAACCATTTGAACTGAATCCAAATAAGAATAGCCTTTCTCCAACACCCCGAGAGTTCTCCTAAACTCCCGAAAAACGACCCGCGTAAAAATAAGGAATTCGCCATTTTATTCTTCTAATCAAGAGAAAAGTGAGGCATATTTGGCACCCTCACGCAACTGAAGAGGGCTTCCCCCTCTTCCCAAATCCAGTTTTCCCTACTTCGCGTGCTAAAACTCATTAGCCGGAGAAGTGATGGTAGAAATCATTTTAACTTTAATGCAATCCAGTCTCACCTGAAAATTTCCTTCCACTACTAAGTTCCCCCGCTTCAGAGGACGAGCGACGTAAGTCCAGGCCACTCAGGGAAAAAGCGAGAAGTTATTTTCTTTCTTTTCCTTTAAGCTTATTCTGCGAATGCAATTTTCAGGCAGGTAATCTTATCGGGCATAACTCCGGGAAGAATAAGGCTTTATTGTCTTTTAGTGTCATTACATGTAAGCACTGTAATCCTTAGACGTGTACTACTACTGAATAAATCATTCCTCTGCGTCTGGATGAAGGTTTTCTTGCTGAAAAGTTTTATGGGGATCGCTTGTTTTGTTTTTATTTATATACTATCTCTGTGAGTGTGTGTGTGCGTCTTTCTAAAAGGAAAATTTGAAATTCAGTTTGGTGATAAGGAGTAGTAAATTATGCTGCACACTAAAAAAAAAATTTAAAATATTTAACGAATTATTTTAAATATGATAAAATTTAACCTGAATATCTACTATCATACCCAACCGATTATAGATATACAATTTATTAAGAAAAATTGATAAAAACTTCCCTTTAAAACATTAATAATTTTGTTGCAATGTATATTATAATTGTAATAGGAAAATAAATATTAACATTTAAAGGGATCCCTTTTACTTTTTTTTTTTTTTTACTTTCTTTCCCTATCTTTCTAACAGAAATTTTGAAACTCTGTTTGGTGATTATTTATATAGGATTAGTATCAAATATTAAGCACTAGAAAAACGTTAAGAATTTAATGTTGTACATTAAATATAACATATAAGTTAACTTGAATAGCTATTGTCATATGTAATCTATTAAAGATCTATAATTTATTCATAAAATTTTAAAACAATTTAAATTGAAAAAATCAAATTAAATTTTTTTGATAAATATAGGAGTAGGAAAAGATACTTTTTCTAGAAAAAGTTTGAATAATTTTTTTACGTAAGTATTAATACGTAAGGGCTTATATATTTACAATTTATTCGTAAGAACTAATAGCAATTCAAATTAACTAAATTTTGAAATACTTTTCTTATAGTATGTATTAAAATCTAAATGTTAAATTAAACATTAAACGCTTACTATTATTTAAAAGGTTTTTGAAAATTGATTTTAATAAAAATTTTGAAGTTTTCTTGATGGTAAGGAGTAGTTAAAGGTACTACGTACCAGAAAGGTTTGAAATTTAACTTGGTATTCTAAATTTGGAATAATTTAACTTGTATGTCTACTATCATACTTAATAGAATTAAGATTTACAATGTATCAACGATTTGAATTAAATAAAAGTTTACTGTAAAGTGCATTAAAGTTCGAATGTTAAAGTAAAAATTAATGTTAATGTGGATCTCTTATTTTATTTTGTTTTTTTTTTTTAAAATATTTTTATCTCTTTCTTTCTATCTAAATGGAAAATTTGACAATGCTTGATGATTAAGAAAATTAAAAGATACTATGCACTAGAAAAAAATTAAAATTTAACTTGGTATTCTAAATCTGAAATAATTCGATTTGTGGGTTTTATATCGTATCTAATGAATCAAAAATTTAGAATTGGTTGGTAAAAATGGATTGAAATTTAAAGTCAGTAAAACATATAACTATATGCAATTTTATTGCAATGTATATTTGTATAAATTTAAAATAAAACATTAATTACGTATGTTTGAGATATTTTAAATATTCTTTTAAAAATGTTTTTGATGTAGATTTGAATGATTATTTGGTGACTCGGAAAATTAAAAGATATTATGTACAAGAAAAAAGCTAAAAATTTACCTTTAAATTTTAAATTTGAATTAAATTAATCGGTATACCTAATACCACATTTAATGGATTAAATGTTTACAATTATTTCAAAAACTGATAAGAGTTGAAAGAAATTTAATTTAAGAAAAAAAATGTAACACATTATTGCTTTTATACTAAAATTCATATATTAAAAATAAATATTTATAAAAATGTTTTACATTAGTTTTATGATTTATTTATAATTTCTCTTTTAGTATACTGTGGTAAATTTCCCTTTTCATATTTCCTTTCATTTATATGATTTATACTTTTATCTGAGTTTCGTGTGTGTGTGACCATATAATTCATTTATAATCATTAAATATGTTTGCAATAATTAATATTTTATTAGAAAAGTTTTGATCATACGATAGTTTTCTTAGTTTATCTATATATATTTATAGAAATCCATTTAAAAATTGTTCTATTTATGCATTTGATAATGTATAATGTATGTAAACGATATAATACTAGAATAATGATTTTAGTAATTCATTTTTTATAACAAATTTGAATGCATGTAATTTTACAAGTAAAAGGTAGTTTCTGTTTTTCTTCAAACGGCAGACGATGCTGTTTTTAAATTAAAATCGCGAATGTGTAGGAAATTGTTACATTGAGTTATTTATTTTAAAAATGAGTTTTCATAAAAGTTTCCTTGCATCATCAATTTTTGTAAAACAAGATAAATACAAACCAAAAATAACGAGAAAATATAACATTTATTTTTTCACAACTTTAATATTGATTTGAGGAATAAGTTTATTTTATGCCGCTCATTTTATACTTAATTTTAAATAAAGTGCTTTTGATTCCTGATACTATAGAAAAATGATTTTTTTTCTAATTATAAAAGTTACAGTTTTTAACAATAGAAATTCTGCTTAATGTTTTAGTATTTTTTGTATAAATAATTTAATTACTCGAATTATTGTAGATTAACTGCAACATTATATATTTTGTGTTTTATTAATTTCTTAAAAATATGCAAGTTTATAAACTATTGTTTTTATTTTGTTTGACATGTGAATATGTTTTTTTTTTTACTTTTGCGAATGCCTCTATTTTTAAACATCATTTTTCGTTATTCTTTAAAAAAATTTTGATAACTGTGATCTTATACATTGATGAATTAATAATAACTTCATTGTAATAATGCCGTATGTCAAAAGTGAGCTGATGTTTCATCGAATTAAACAAAATTTATTTTCGTATTTTATAAAAAAAATGACAAAACATTCAGATATTTTGAAGAAACATTTATTCATTATTAAATTAAAAGTTAATATAATGTTTGCACGTGCGGGACATTTCTAATTATGAATACTTATAATATTTTAAAATTATTTGAATGTGCCCTTATAAAATAATTATTGGGCTTTATTAAAATCCTTACAAAATAATTAAAGATTTCTTATTGCCGGTAAAATTATATATTAAAACTCTTTAAATAATACACTAATAATAACTAATATCAGTAAAGTAATTTAATGCTATTATTATCGTAGTATTGATATAATATATCTTCTCTAATCACAATATGTTCTTTGTAGATTTGAATGCACTTTTAATGGATTGAATATTTCTGAATTTAAACGTGTGAATACATAATTAAAAAATGTTGAATAATTAATTTAGCAAACTTAAGAAATATATCAAATAAGGTTATTTTTTAACTATAGATACAAATTTAATTGCGTATGTGTAAATTCCTATGAACAATACACATTATGTAAGAAAATGCATGTCTTTTTCTACTATAACAATTTTTATTGGAATTTAGATTTTAATTTCTCTTTTTATACTATCACGGAATTAAAATTCCCTTACTGCATCTTTTTGTAAATACTGTCTATCTCATAGAGCCATAATATAGCCATGCTTAAAGTCATTTAACAAAATATTCGTTAATTAATTAAAGTATTAATTTTATAAATAAATAGTGTTTAAAATAAATTAAACAACATATTTAAGCAGATAGTAGAGCCCATTTAAAAGTAACATTTTATCATAATCTGCGTATTTTATTAATATAAGTTTTCATTCAGTTTAGGAAATTTTAATCAAAACGAAAGTGCATTAAAATTTAGTCAACGTTAATTTATTGAGGTAGTATGAAGCAGAATTTCTTTAATTAAAAGTTACGTAAAATATTTTCATCATTAAACAATTACTACAGTAATAAAAATGAAATGTAAGACAAAAATATCAATCAACAAATGCTATATGATAGATAGTACTTACATTTTGTATACCTCGAAATTATTGAATAATTTGTACAGACTTATATGTATACAAATGCAATAACTGCACAACTTGGGCAAATAAAATCTTTAATAAAAATGTACACATGAATGTCGAAAAACTTTTATTAGATTTATACGTATTTATACATTACCATATATATATATTTATAGAAATACTGTATCATTAACCTAAGGTTGGAGTCCTAAAATATACTTAAATAATTTCTCAATTTATATCGTAAATTATGTGAATGTGATTAATTTCCAATAAGTAAATTTTCCTTTACGTGATGGGTGTGGATATTAAGAGTGGGTTTTCAGATCTGGGGTCAACCTCATTGCCTGAATAAATTATGAGGCAGTCCAGAAACATGAAAGAATGTTCTAAACTTTAATTGGTGAATAATGGCTTCTAGATTATAATAAAAAAATAAGTAAATTTTTAAGTCTCCCAGGTCATTCATTTTCTAACTTTACTCGTGATAAAAAAAAATCTTATTTCTGAATACTAACCAAATTATTAGTTACTGAAAATATATTTAAGATGTTTCGCTACTCTTAAAGAAATAAGTTTAAAAACCTGCGAATCATTAATATTCTTGAGCACGTTTATGTAAATATCTAGTCATTAATTTTTTTTTTTCGTTGCATAAATAAAATGAAAGCCAAATGGCTTAAGATGCATTATTACGGTCAAGTAGCAATATAAATGGACACAATGTGTAACAGCTACTTATTTATAAAAATTCAGGCGTAATTTTATACAATGTAATAAAAAATTTCCTTTCTGTTAAACTCACAAATAAATAATTTGTACATCCATTAAAAATGCTATTTTTGAAGTGTTTATGAAATCTGGATATTCAAAGCATTTTGTTATAATAAAGAGGATTTTTTTCCTTTATTTCAAAATTATCAAATATTTAAAGCATGATTTTTTGTCATCTAAGGAAGTTATTGTTTTAGGTGAATCACTTTTTGCGTACCTGATTACTTCTCAATTTTTATCGTTTGCTTTAATTTTAATTATATTTAGCTTATATATATTCAATTAATAAGTTATCGTTTTTTTTTTAATTTTAATTACACGTAGTTGATATAATATTCTATTTAATAGTTTATCGTTTGTTTTCATTTTAATTACATTCAGCTCAAATATATTCAATTTAATAATTTATGGTTTCCTTTAATTTTAATATCAGAAAAGCTTACTATTGTCCATTTTTGGATAGTTCATTATTTACTTTAATTCTTATATTTAATTCAGTAATTTAATGATAATTATAAAAAAAGCTCATCTTGAGTGGCTAAATCTGTTCTTTGCATAGCATTATATAGAACTTTTTATTTTCATTTTTACATTTATTTCAATATGTTTTTATTTTAAATATTTTATGTTAAAGTTGAGAATTTAAAAATATATTTGTATTCATAATTAATATTTTTTTAACATTGTTGCAAAAAAAAGTATTTAACTCTATTCAACTAATCAAATATATTTATAACTGAAATTCATTACTAGGTGTGAGTTTTTTGGATATTCTCATCAAGAGCTATAATTTGCATTGAATGAAAACCGTTATTAATTTACAAACTATTTTGCCTAAGGATAAAAATATAAATATCAGTTCTTCATACTCAAAGTAAATAAAATAGTCCATGGAATTATAATTTGAAAACAAGAAATTTATATTTTTTTTATTGGTATCGTTTTAGAATTTTTCTATTCAATTAATGTTATTCCGCTTTTTAATATTCATTTACTTTTAATTTATTTCCTAATTAATAGCCCCACAGTAAAAGAAAAATATTATTGTCAATCCAATATAGGTTTTCCTATTTTCTGTTGTTACAAGGTCTTAGTTAAATTTGCATTTTCTATGAATAAATTAGTTTAGTGGGAAATAAGTTTTTAATAACATTCAAAGATTAAATTTGAATTAATTACCTAAAAATAATATAGCGTAATAGAATTTAAATTCTAATTTTGTGATAAAACTTACATTTAAAATGTAAATTAAGAAATGCAAAATACATTTAATAAAAAGTTTAATTATTTTATCTATCTTTAATAGAAAAATAATATCCGAATTAGTAAAATTATAATTTTTTTCTTCCCTAGTTTTTCAATGAAAGATTAACTTCCAAACTTATTTATATTTAAAAGCAAAAAATGAAGCTGAAGGATGATAAAAATGTTTTTAGCAATCATTCGCAAACTAAAAAATAATCACTACTAAATCGTATTCCAAAATTAGTAATAACAGAATTTTCAATTCTCCCATTTTATATATCTCCTTAATAATAAAATACTAAATGTTTTCTAACCAGGTTCTACCTTAGAAAATTACGTTTCATTAACATACCATTTTTTTTTTCTTTCAAAATATGTCTGAAAGTAACATTAAATGTTTCCTAATATATATTTTTTCTATTCTCGGAGTTTATTTAAAAGTTTAATTCAACTTAATAGCATTTTTATTATCAAGTAAGTATGTTTTCCTGCATAGGTAACAAATTATTCTTTATTGATTAGGTTAATGATTTAACAGAAACTAAAAATAAAAATGCCTATCTCAAACTTTTCAATTACAAATTCCTCGATTACTTAGTAATTTTCTTACGCTATCATATAAAAATAAAATGTATTAAAATTAGAATATTGTCATTTTTAATAACGAAAACATTAAACATATGTAGTGATATTGTAGTCATCTTAGCCATTTCCTACTTTTTAATTGACTGAAATATACGGATTCCTAATAAGTATAATTTATGTACTAATTCAGTAAATATGTTACTTAATCAGATGAAATTTGGTTACTAGAATTCATTATTTCATGGTTATACCATAAGTGCTTAATGGTTCCTTCTGTTGTGATTTGTGATCGCTTACCACTCACGCTTGCCGTCACTCTTACCACTACGAGATTGAACCGGCAATTCTAGCAAGGCAAGCCAGCTGAAATGAATTGAAACTTTTAGCTACTGCTGTATAAGATAACTCGGAAATCCAGGAATCGTCGAGGAAGTTTCCAGCTTCTTTCTTCTATTTCAGACTTTCTTCGTCATTATTATTTTGCTACCTAGTCAGGTCGTCAGCTTATTTTTTTCTTCATGTGAATTTCTTTTAAATGTTCTTAATAAATCTCATTCTTATTAGAATATGTAATTTCCGATCTTCTTGAGTGCTATTTAAATACCTTCCGATCCGTAGTCAGTTGGATGACTTCTGATCGAAAATAAATAAATAATAATAAGCCAATAAAAAAACTAGGGAGAGATAGGAAATTCTTCAAACACATGTATAAACATATGATAAAATTGGTATAGGAAAATATTGATATTGCACAGAAATTTCAAAAATTTTAGTACAAATATTTATATATTATTATAGATTATCTGAACATGAATTAAAATATATTTAATTCATGTATTTACTCAACTTTAAAGTTTTCGTAAGCATTAATATATAATCAAACTTTATATTTTTCATTTCCGTTTGTATTTACAATAATAAATACATTGATTACATTAAAATTCTTATTTTAGATTCTTATAAGAATTATCCCTATCTATCAGTAAAAAATTCTGTAACGTAAACATTTTACTCATAAAAGATATGTTAATTTTTCAGAATTTTGTTTGCATTGAAAAATAAAGTTTAAAATTAACTTTTTATATAACTTTTAGTAAAAATATATGAAAAAAAAGAATCAAATATGTATTGCGAAATGTCGCACATTTAATCGTTTTTTTTTTTTTTTTTTTTAATTTCTGTATGTGGTGCGTTAAAAGCAATTCACTTTAATACATGGTTATCTTTCGTAGAAGAATTATATATTTAGAAACATAAAATGTAACAGTTTATTTAAAATGTACTTTAATGCGAAAACATATAATGAGACCTCAAAATCATGTCTATATTAACAAAGAAGAAAATTAATTACGTTTAGAAGAAAAATTGCTTTTATGGTTATTGCATGACTCAAATATCAGTAATATACACAGAATAAATAAAAGTTCCAAAAATTCTTTTAATAGATATATGTTGCAAAAACAAGGGAGTCTTAAATTAAATATGTTACTGTTCCTTAGATGTTTTGGTACCTTTAGGATGACTAAGACATTAAAATGCCTCAAATTTTGCTTCTTTTTTATTTTTGTGTTCAAAATAGAGGGTGCTTTGTTGATTCTATTGATGTATTATTTATGAAAATTTGATAAACAGAGCTGTAGAAAATTGAATCTTTCAAATGTAATCAAATATGGGTCACACAAATGAGGAATTTTTTTTATTTTCATTCTTCACAAAATGTATTTCTTGAGGTTATTTTAGTACACTTTCTTCAAAATCTACTAAACTTTTCGAGTTGATATTTTCCACATCATATAGTGAGTTTATTTTCTATACAATGAATACAATTCTCTTCTTATAAATGTTCACAAATTTTAGATATTCAAAGCAATATTTATATTAATATTAATGAAATAGTAAATCATAAAATGTAAAATTTTCAAATTTTTATTACATTCAATGTTTGAAATTATCATTATACTCTGTATCTAGAATGTTATGTTTATAGAAAATCTTCAAATTTTCAAAGCTGTAAATGTATTGGATTTTACTTTAGATGCACCTAAAGGTAAGTACACGATTTACAAATGTAAATACGGCTAATGTTTATTGATTCTTCATATATTATTATTTAGTACAAAAAAAAAAATTTCTATTAAGTAACTTATGGTGTTATCTTATTGTTAATATATAACTTTCATTGTTTTTCATTTAAAAAGTGAAAATTATATATTTATTGTGAAAGACAAATCAGATATCTTAACACCATTTTATTTCCTTCACAGCAAACTCAACTACCAAATCAGCATCTTCCCTCGGTGCATGCACCACTTTTGCTCTCAAAATCGTGAGCGATATTGTGCCTTTCTCTCGAGACTGTTAACGAGAAACATACACAATGATGGGATATGCCACATCCACTCAGGGTTCACCACACAAACCTTGATGTAAAACTGCTGATACGGTTCTGCCGTTGAAGGAAGTTTTCCGATACAGAAGTTTGTAGCTCTGTGCTTTGTGCGCGCGACATTAATCAGAGAAGCACCATTATGGGTCTGACATATAAACGAATACCTTACAGGGTGTGATGGAACTGTTTCTTCTCTGTATGTCGTGCCAATGATGATTATATTTACTTGAGAGATATATAGAAGTATGTTTGTAGTGTGGAAGGGAATTGTTTACCAAATATTTCCTATTTTGAATTTTATTGCTATTAAGTTATTTGAAATAATATTTTAGAAAACAATATAAATTTTACTTGTTGTCTATATCGGAATTTTTTAAATTGAACATGTTTATTTTAGCATAAAATAGAAATGCAAAATAATGGAGCACTATTTTTTATTCAGTGGGGCAATTTAGCTCATTATGTTTATTGTAGAGACAAAAGTGACTTTATCGCGTGGCAGGAAACATTTACCAATATTATTTATTTTGAATTTTAGTGCTTAAGTTTATCGAAATAATATTATCGAAAACTAAAAAATTATTCGTTTATATATATGAATTTCAATAACATATTTATTCAAGTATGAAAATAGGAAGGTATGGAAATGAAGTATTTTTTCCATTAAATGTGGTAATTTTGTTCAATATGTTTACTTGAAAGAAAGACGATGTTTGTAGCGTAGAAGAGAATTCTTTGTCGATTACTTCTTACATTGAGGTCTGCTTCTTACGATATTTAAAGTCATATTATAGGAAGCAGTAAAAATACTACTTAGTGTCCGTATCTCTGCACCTGATTTCCTAAAAACAAAACCTTACATTTAAGATTTAAAGAGGAAGGAATCAGAATCAATTTTTTTGTTCATGGATCATCATTTGAATAATTATTTTTATATGTACTTGTAGTATTTTTTTTATTTTAAAGCACACGCACAAAAGAATTAAGAAAAAAAAAGACCTAACGTCATATATAAGCAGGTATAAGAATAAATTAACATACCAGAATATGACAAGAATTTTCCTCGTTACTTTTTCTGGAATATGAAACTAATTTTTTTAGTATCAAATCAATTTTTTCTGGAATAATAAGGAATCTGGACAGTGTAATGCTAGATACAAAATCATTTATATTAAATACATTTGCATAATTCATAAAATCAATTCATAGATTTCTGAGTGGCGAGCATTTAAGTATCAAAATTATTTTGAGTCTCTTAAATATTACAGGAATTTTGAACATCTTTGTTTTCGAGATTAATAGAAATTAATTCTGTAATGGACATATCAATAATTCATTGAAATTCTTGTGCAAATATGCTTTTATAATCAATAATGCTTCTTTTAAATAGTTTATTGAAAGATACAACACAACCACTATTTTAATGTTCAAATAAAAATCTCACAAGGATGAAGGACAAGAGAAAAATATCTCAAATTTTCAGTCTACCTAATCTAAGAACGATATTAAGGCAAAGAAAAATATTGTTGTCTTCACATTTACGAAAAAGAAAATTTTCACGGTGAGAATTGCTGAAAATAGCAAATTCCTCAGATTAATTTTAGATCATAAGAACCATTCAAACTTAAAAAAAAAACTTGTGCTTCATAAGGGGAAAAAAGTACTTATTTAAAGTTTCGCAAGAAGTTTTAGGGCTTGAAATCAATTCAATATTCATTCAAGAATTGGTTCAAAGCACATTTTTTGAAACAAATTATTTTGATAAATACGCACATTTTTTTTTAAAAAAAGGTCTGTCTTTCATTCCAAAAAAGACACTTCGAATAAGTATAGCTATAAGTATACTTTTCGAACACATGATTACTTGTTTCCTTATTTTCTCAGATTGAAGGTAGTTTGTGTTTAATAATTATTATAGAAAGTTTAATTGTATTAATTATATGTCTAACTAAAACTATATAATTATAATCATGTATGTAATTAATTTCACACAATCACTTGCGAATACAACACAAACGAAGGCTAAAATTTGATTTCTGTAAAAAAAAAACATTTTTCGAAGCTATTTATTGGGATCAAATAACGATGTTCAAAAAACTCTATTATATGTTAATTATGAGGAGCAAAATAGACCATGATGCCTTGGAATATAATATGTACCAGACTTAGACTAAAAAGATAATTATTTCCTTATACGTAGATCTCCTCGACATTAACTTAAAAAAAAAATACTAATGCGAATTTCGAAGAAGTCACTTCGAAAAACATACAATTATGATCATAGTTTCAGTGTACTAAATTTCGATCTATTTCATCTTTGCACTTTGCCATACTATTAATAAATATTTGTTCAGGAAAAAAAATATATTTCGACTCCATTATTTTTAAACTTATTTCAAAAAATCAAATTGCGTGAAAGAATTCATTAAAATGTGCATCTTTTGAGAGAAAAGTTTGAGGGAAAAAAAGCTAATGCATCTACTGGAAAATAATGAAACATTGTGAAAAAAAAAAGCTGGG
This sequence comes from Nephila pilipes, assembly GCA_019974015.1. Classification (NCBI taxonomy): domain Eukaryota; kingdom Metazoa; phylum Arthropoda; class Arachnida; order Araneae; family Nephilidae; genus Nephila; species Nephila pilipes. Next base: position 582,484 of record BMAW01065127.1, on the reverse strand, counting down.
TTGAAAAATTTCACCAAAATTATTTTTAAAAAAAGAAGAAAAGAGAAGAGATAGGTAGGTATATGCTTCCATACTTAAAGCGTCTTAAAAATTTGGAGTAATACGCTGAATGGTGTCTATTTGTATATAAAGGATAAACAAAAAAACATACTTTTAAAACTGTATTTAAATATTTATCTATATGTAAATTTGAATTTGTTTTTGTAATTCGAAAGTTAAATTTTCCTAATTAAAAAGTATTCCTTTGTTACACATTATAAATTATATATATAAATAAGTAAACTTATGACACAGATAATAATAAAATCTTTGTAAGCGATACAAAAAAAGAAAAACAAATATCCAACTTGTGTACATTCACTGTATCTAATTTACTAAAAACGTCAGAAACTCATAAAAGATTTGTTAGACACTTTAAAATATTGTATAATGTAATTAGGAGAAGTGGTAGTCAATTGCTTGTTTAGAACAAACAATTTCAAAGGAAATCATACAGAGAAATTAGTTTTATTTCCCCCCCCTCCCATTTAGTCTTTAACGCTATCCCAGTTTTAGATTCCTGCATGCTCACGTTGATCCAACAGCAAAAGATCAAAGACCATCAATCAAACCAAGCGAAATGCCTCTTCAATTTATAGAGTACACTTGTCGAATGCAGTGATGACATATATATAGCGCTTGCAGCCATTGCCTATCGAATTGCTCGTACCCAAAGGTATTATGCCCATGTCATGCAAATTAATTATGTCACATTGAGACACAAGGACGACTGCAAAGCGAATAGAATTAACGCGCCGTTATATAGTTATCGGTTTGGAATCGCTTCATCAACTTATAATAGATAACTCTGGTTGGCTGAACTATGCATTTGACGTAGCTAGCGCTACAGAGGGACTACAACCTGCTTTAAGGATAATGTATGTACATTACACACGGATGCTGCAGTAATAAAATTTAGTAGTAAGTAACCCTTTTGAATTAAGTCAATAAAAAGTATTCAGTTTTTTTTCCAATAAGGTAACAGAATAGCTTCACATTTTATATTTTATATATATATATATGGTATTAATATTAACATATAAATTGCTCTTTGCAAACTCCATAGATGTGTTGTTTAGAAGAACTTGATGAATAGAACATTGGTGTAAGCAGCCCTTCTGAATTAAGTAGTTAGTAGCCCTTTTGGAAAAATTGAATATTATAGCTGTACAATCATGCCACGCTGTAGAAAAAAAATGTACAGGCGCATTTCTCAAAATTTGGTTTTCGTAAGAAGAAAGTACACTTTTCTCAAAATATACTTTAAGGTTTGTCCTAGTGTTTTCCTTATTAATAATTATATTTCTTATAACGTGTGTGAACACACTTTTTTTCTACTAAAAACTTATTCATTTAAATTATTGAGCAGTATTAGTAGAAAAATTATGAGAAATTCGAAAAATAAAATTTAAATATTTTTGCACTGAAATTTCGAAGCTATAATTATGTTCAGTGAGTAAAATGTTATGCTAATAAATATTCTACAAATGACTTATAAATGTAAATACAGCTATTGTTTACTAATTGTTCAAACATAATTGTTTGTGTTAAGACAGTTTTGTTTGCATGAATAGATACCTATATCAAAGTCAAAATATGATTTTCATAGCTTTTAATTTAAAAAAAGTAAAGATTGCTTAAACTTGATTCTCAAAATGTGCTCATTTTCTCTTGTCAAGGACATCTCAGTTGCATTATGTTAAAGTTGGTGTACAGGAACCAAAATCACACACACACACACACACACACACACACACACACACACACACACAC
>BMAW01065127.1:532989-580167 GCA_019974015.1 Nephila pilipes | reverse complement strand
CACACACACACACACACACACACACACACACACACAATGTGTGTGTAGTAGGAGTAGTGGTTTATTCACAAAGCGAGGATTTTGAGACAAATAATGAAGCATTGTTTCCCCTTTTTCTCAATAAAACACATTAAGACATCATATCTCTTCCGAGTTCTAATGTGTTTACATTTTTATGTAGCAGGGAAACAGAATACAGAACTTTCAATATGTATAGTGCATTGCGCAATGATCAGAGATATTTTTACAGATCGATTTTCTCCAGAACGTTTTCCAATAAAGGTGAGGTACTTTGCTCCAAGACCATAGCTTTCTCAGAGAACAACTTCTTTCCTGAAGATTGACTTCCTTCTTCAGATGGCAAACTTTATTTATGCGCAAAAGAATTGTGCAAAATTTAGTAACTCATCGTCAATAGTAGCCAGACACTAGAAACCACAAAAAGTAACCCAAATGTCTAGTTGAAGGGGTAAAAACGTGCGACAGGTTTACAATTTTATATCATTAAATATGATTACAAGTGGTGCAGTAAAGTGCTTTCATAAATATTAGTGGACTTACAAGAGTATCCAGAAAAATATTTTTCTAAGTGGAGATGACCCATTTTTAAAATGAACTTGGGTTTGTGAAAGCTTTGTTTGTGGGTGAGTCTTTGTATATTGACAAAGAAAAATTGTGGTTGTCCTCTTCCGGTTCTGGCACGATGGTTAAATTAGAAGTTCGCCAAGAATTTGAGACACATTCCCTTACGACATTCGCCCACGACACATACTCACACGGACACTTTAACACAGACATATCACACTCGCGAGTCACACACGATATACCTACATTCCAGAACACGAATAACTTCAACGATAGGAATATCACTGTCCTACTTCTCCAGGTATGTAATAGTTAACTTCAGCTGTTTGTTTAAATAAACTGGTGCATCAAATGATAGTATTTTTATTTCAGTCTTTATTCTAAATCTTAATTCTAATTCTTATTTATGATTGGAGGCTATTTTCTCCAACACATGATCACTCCATTCGCCCTAGTTGCTTATTCATAAATATGTATTATTCAAAATTAATAATTTTTATCAAACATTAGATCTAGAGAAGAGATTTTGCATCATCTGGTATTGTGACCACGATAATTCGAATATAATTTTTTTGTGTGTGCATCATTTGGACTCGTTAGACCAGTATAATGGGAACCTAATTTTTGTGTGTGTGTATTTGATGCCGTGACTAATGTGATTTTATTTTGAATATAATTAGATGAGAATTTTCTTTCAAAATTTATTTTAAAAATAATTAGAACTTATGAATTTTATTTTTGAACAATGACTATAAACTTAAAATTAACTTTCTGTAAGACTCATTAGGTGCACACGGACTTATCTTGGACTCCGAAAAGTAATTTAATAATTTAAGGAAGCATTTCGTTTTAAAAAGATGTTATATTTTAAAGAAAGGTAAGGAAAACCTTAATATCAAGTCAAAAAGGAAATTCCTTCTGACCTAGTTGTTAAGATCGTCCAGCTTAGTTATTAAGGATCTATTTTGGCTTAGGATCAAAGCTAGATACAGTGTAATAACAAGATAGAAAGAGTATTCTCCGGACCGAAATATCAATAGCTCGATTCGAACCTGTCACTTAAGTTCAACAATTATCCCTTGATGAAAGGTAGAAAAACTATTCCTCAAAAAATGGCAGGAAGAAAACAAAAGGGAAACGCATTTTTCAAACACTAGATGGCAGCATGGACAATAACCTATATGCTTAACTAAGACAGCTATCCATATATTACAAATAGTGATATACCGACTACAACGCACTCGTCATACAAGCTCGCTATATTAATTAGAGATAACCGATGACGTTAAACAGAAACTGTTCAAAATGAAACTCAATACAACAGGGATAGGATGTATACAATTCCAGTAGTGATTGGAAAAAAAAAACCTTTTCATAAATATCATTCAGAAAGTCCATCTTCGTATCATTACAATGAAACCGAAGGGTGAGTGTATGACTCGTCTCTTTAGTAATACGGTAGCAACTCTAATATTTTAATAGTTAATGCACAGGCAAATCTCTTTTTGCCTGATTGTTAAGAACACTATAAAACAATTCCGAGCTAGTTCGCTCCGGACTGACACATGGAGGGCTGAAATCTTCCCTGTTGCTTAAGGGCAACCGATTTCCTCACCACAGTGTGGAAAAACATTCCCCATTGTGGAGAAAAAACATCAAAGCTACCGAAAATAACTACTGAAAACAAATGAAAGGCATTACAAGATATATTCTCTTCTAGCTATTTTATGTTTCTTATCAACACATCAAAAAACTCACCCGAACATTTCTATCCCAAAATGCAAATATCTTGCCAAAATTTAAAAAAGTCTAGTCCTCTTTTTATTAATACGTTTTCATGTTTCATTCTACTGATAAACAATTATGTTTTCAAAAAGAGCTTGTTTGTATTCATTTTTTTGGCTCAACGTCAAATATTAAAAATATTTTATGGATTCTTAGTTCTATTCATGCATTTAAAATTCACATTTTATAAACATTCTTTACACAAAATATTTTTTAAAAACAAATCATGGCCTGATTTATAGTCTTTTGAATTCCATGTTTCGGGTTCTTTTAAAACTTTTCTCGCGATTCATTTGCATTTCTTAAATTTTGATAACAATGTGGACTTCCAAAGAAAGCACTATCGAACAAAAGGAAAACATTTAAAAAATACTTCACTGACATTTTTAGAATTTTTTTTCTAGTAGTAAATCAACAATTTAAAATTGGTTTCCTCGGAAATCGAAACGGCTTAGCAATTTTCATTTTATCAAATGTAAATAGAACCTATTTTCAGTAAATTTGATTTTTTCCCGATATGAAATCTCATATACTAATACGATTAATTTTATGAATAATTTCATATACAATTGTCCAGCTACGGTTATTTGTTACAAGCATAATGTTCAATTCAAATGTAAATCGAATGAGCTAAAAAAATGTGCAACAAGTTTTACATTTTATAGATGTTTTCTTAAAATGACTTCAATATATTCCTTAAATATTAACTTTTTCCTGTATCAGCAATCCGATTAAGTACTATTTTTACCCACACTTTGGCCAAAGAAAACAAAAAATGCGTTTTTCAAAGACTAAATTGGAAAGAAGCCGAAATTTATTTGCATTATTAGAAGAATTACCGATGTAGCAGATTTATCATGCTTTTAGCAGAGACTTTATTTTGTTTTTCATCGCTAAGGCGTGGGCTAAAACAGGATCTGACTCATTATAAATTATTTCTCCTTTTGTTTTTGCAGTGTGTTTGGCAGGAAACGAAATTTCTAACTTGCTTCGATTTGTTAACTGATTTGAGCATACTTCCTAATACACTTGACGTATGTTTTACGAAGCTATCAAGATTCATAAAAGCTTAGTGAATATTATCTCTAAAATCACAGGATTACTTAAATATCTAGAAAATTCTTATGAGCAAAGAATAAAAACTTTACATTATAAGCCTTCATTGAAACATTTTTAGGAGAAGAAAACGAAAATAACATAGAGCCTTAAAAAATTGTTTCCCAAATGAACATTTGTAATCTAACATTTTATTATTTTTTTAAATCAAACAAATTACTTTAAATACACGATTGCACAAAATTTGAAAAACGCAGTAAGGAAATACAAAATCACCATCGACTCACACCTCTCCACCACTTGCCTCATCCAGTCAGAAAGAAATTTTTCTTTTCGCCTACCTCTTTTCAGAGGAGTTTAAAAATTCTAATATCTACATGTGGATATCACAGAAGCACGATTCGATTGTAGGACTGCTTCGCAGCCCAGGCCTAAGTAGACAATTTGAAAGATCCAAACACTTGATGAATCTTTTGCTTTTATGATTCCTTTTTAAAAGCTTACATAGTACCTCCCCCCTAACCTCCCCCACTTGTGTGATATGTGAGACATAATTAAATTTTTTGTATTATTCATAACATCATAAAAGTTTTTTAAGGGGCATTCCGCTACCTACGAGTAATATTACGATTTAAAATACGTTCGTTTTATGTACGCTGAATTTATATAATGTATTAATTTATATCTATCTTAGTTGCATCTACAAGGTAGCACAACAATCCTTGCAAAACCGTATTGAAGTTCAAGGTTTCATTTGCAACAAATAGTACCACTAACATGTGCATATTATCATCTAAACATGATTCGGTCTCACTTGTAGTCAATTATCAGAGGACCGTTGATCGTGGTGATGGGAAGATTCAAACTCTGTATTTTCGCGGTTGGACAAATCTTGACCAGAAAGGACCTGTTACTACGCTTTTGGCAACTGATCCTCAGAAAAATTACCTGCAGGGCAAAATATTAGAAGCTTCTATTCCTATCTTGGTTAGTTGCGATCAGCAGTATAGGGCCACTGTTCTCTTCTTTTGGGGGAACAAAAATCTTTTTCACAGTTGAGGGATATTCTGAATGTTTATTTGGAAGGATTGTTTCTCCTTCCATTACCACAATTGATATACATCTCTTGCTGTATTGCCATTAGCAACGTATGCATTGATGTCATCGGCAGTCTCTAGTTAATATAGCGGGTCTATCTGACATACGCACATCTGACGCATGACATGTCACTTGTTGCGGGTTTACGACATGTTGCATTTGGAGATGTGGTTTTGCTGATGGATATGTATTAAACTAATAGTTCTAAAATGTTCTGCTATCTAGTCTTCAAGTCCTGAGTCGAAACTTCAGTGTTAAATGCTTTCACTCTTCGACAGACAATAGATTGATCTTCACTGACAGGGCGGTACGAACTATGCCCTCTTTAGATCTCTAGGGTCCGGTTCGTTCAAAAAGCACCTTTATCTCAACCGAGTCAGAAAATAATCTCTAGCCGAGTCAGTTATTATGCGCTTTTATTCTAGGGTTTGTTGCGGCTTAGTTCGACTTACGGATAGGTACACTACAATGACAATCGCCAAGAAATCTAGGTAGAAAAGTGGCACCAAGGCCGAGATATCTTCTTTCTTTATTTATGATTTATATTTATTTTTATTTATTAATACTTATATCTTTTAACCCCTTATTCACAGATGTAAGTTATAATTTTTTGCGTATGAAGATGCCTTTAATCACCTCAGTGTTCATGTTCAGTTACTTTAAATATCATCCGTTGGGGGATCATATTCTGTACATCAATTATCTTTTAATGAATAACTATAGCCAACCTATTCATTTGGCAATGTATGGAACCATTCACTTCATTGTATTAAATTCCCTAGATTACTCACTTAAGTTCTCATTTTCACAATAAACATACGAAGTGAACTGTAAAATATATCTTAAAGAAACTTCTCACTGTGCCTTCACACACGAGTTAATCCTTCTCATTATACTCACAAACACGACGGAAGCACAGTAGCGTACCCAGGGGGTGAGCAAAGAGACATATGCACCTTCTAAGAATTTTTTTTCAAAATTGAAATATTTCAGGATAATTCTTTGCTATATTATCAAAGATATTCTAAATTTTAAACATAAGAAATTTTTTTTATCATGCTTAATTTTTTTTCCTTGCGAAGAGAAAAAGGATTTCAACCAAACCAACTCCTTTTGAAAAGAATAGAAAAGTCTTTGCTGTCTCTGAAAGAGAGCCTCTGATTCAGTGTTTGTAGAGGAAGGAGGAGTGGGGGTTCATTCCGAGAAAAAAGGCAAATTTTATTCTCATAGTATCTTAATTATTTTTCTTAAAGGATCTTTACTTTTGAAATTTTGATAACTTGATAAAATGATATCAATACTTGAAATATTTTCAATAGAAGAAAGAAGATTGATTCAGCGTATTATTTACTTTTTACCATGTGGTAATTCTAAACTAAAAAATTGTTTCTGTCGTGGCAATGATGATACTCACCATCTAAAATTATTTTCTGGGTACACCACTACGGGATCATACCACTCTTCACAATGGTACACTAGGAATGAATAGTTATGTTATGTTCTTGCAGTATAGGTGGCACGGTGATAGCACATGCAGACATTAACATACAGGTTCTCATTGATATATTTAAGCATTCAGTCATTGCATGCATAACACTGTTTCACTTAATACTCAAATTTGAAGATACACATTAATCACTTATAATAAATCAAACAAAAAAAAACACTGCAATTAAATAAAATTCTCAGTTTAACGCAACAAACAAAATGACTAAAAATTAAAAAAAAATAATGACAATATTTACAATTGAAAATACAAATAATGTTTGCGAATAAAAAGAACACATATAGATTTATTCAGACATACAAGTAGGTAAAGCACAAATTTTAGAGATAGATCTCTTAAATACGCCAAATTGAGTTTGTATTTGAACTACGCAAATCTTTTTATCGTCTACAAAGTACACATTAATAATTCTGCCTTGTAGTAATTTATGTGTTGGTAAGTTATCTTCTGTTAGTAACACTAAATCTGCAATTTCATATTATTCTTTTCAAATCTCCACTTCTTTCGCTGCTACAGTTCACTCAAATAATTACGATGCCCCTTTTTCCAAATTAACTGTACTAGTTTATATATTTTTGCCAAGTTTTAAGTCTGGAATCGTCTTTATTCGATGAGTTTCCACAAGTTTCATGGAGTATTTTTCTGTTAGTAGTTGGGGCATCAGGGTAGCAGGTTTCTGAGAGGATTGAGTTCGGATATGTTGTGCTAATAATTCTGTTATTATGTAAATAATGTTGATGATAATTACATTGAAAAGTAGGTTGAGGTATAAACTTTCTAATAAATATAAAATAGTAGAACAAGTTGTCCTTTTTAACATCAAAATGGACTTACTTAAAAAAAAACACCCCTCGTAAAAAGTATCCTGTTAGCTAACATCGTCTAAATTTGCTTTTATATCCTATTTATTTATTTATTATGCTTTATTTAATGTTTTTTCATTTGAGTAACATGACCGAAAATTATTATTTTAAGTTTTATATCTGGGAGTGACAATAATCAAAAATGGCGATTCTGAAGAATATTTTCATTTTAGATTTTCAGGAGAAGAAACTGCTTTAAAGTTTTAACACATTATAGACAGATACAAGTATATACATGCAGATTTAAATTTAATTGTATAAATTCCTAGTACATTTTTTTTTTTTTTGGTTTTAAAAATGCTAAATTACCAATCATTAGAATATTAAACTGAATGTTTTTCGAAATAAATGCTTTTTATAGAAAGAATACGCAATAGTAATGCACATTATAATGTTTTTGGAAGTAAAGTGTAATCCAATTTTAAATAAAAAACATAATAATTAAACTGATTAAACTTTAAGTGTTTAGCTGCAATGCTTTGAAAATAGGAAATGTTTGAAACTGTCAGTTGTTATCATACAGTTATCACAAAGTAAATGAAGATATGTATGAATAGTTTTCTGGATTCTTAGGGAGCTATTACTTCATTAAAAGAAAATTAGATTTCCTAAACATTTCATCTGATTTTTAAAGAAAGCTACTTAAAAATAGAAAATGATTATTTTTCTTTAAAAGACAGCAATATATACGCTCTTCTAAATTATGATAACATGATTTTATAAAGTAATTTGTAAAGCAACTTGTATATTGTCTTGTATTTTACTCAACCATTTAATGAATCACTTAGAGAAAAGAAATAAAAACCCATATCTAAAATTTTAAACAGAAACAAAGGGAAAGTCTCTGCATTTTCATTTGATTCATTATTTACGATAAAAAAGAAAGAACTTAAAGAAAAAAAAAATTCTTTCAAAAATATTATTCGCCTCTTCATTAATTACTAAAAATTTTACGACTAGGGATTTCAATTTTTTAAGTAACAATGTGTAGTAGAATACATATGTTGACAAATGGTACTTGCTAATTTTCAAAATTGAGAACATGGTAGATGTTTTTAACGTTAAAGATTCCTCATTATCTAAGAGCAACGTTTTTATTACGCATAGATCATTATTGTTATGGTTTTATTTGAAGTAATCATTATCGTGAAAGGATGTCATTTTATTTATCTCACGCTTATTATTATCTCAGAGAGAAATATTTTTATCCCTAAATTGTGCTCTTTAATCTTAGTTAGTTACAAACAATAATCTGTTTAAAATTACACATTGCATTTTCTTATAACCTAGTTTAAATTTGCTATTGTAACTGTTAATATATGATAATATATTATAAATATAAGTCAGACCCTTTCCATTCATCGATTGCATTCTAATTTACAAAAAAATTAAAATAATTTTTACTTGAACAGTTATCATAAATTAAATGTTGAAATGCACGAATAGTTTTCAGAAATCTTGAGGAACTATCATTTCATTTAATGATAATTTACTCTTTGTTAGCTTTTCGTCTGATTTTGTAAAGAAAATTATTTAAAACACAACAAAAAATACCCAAAGCTTTAATATACATACATATATATATATATATATTTATATATATATATAAATATATATATGACTATTCATTCATTCATATGATAAATACATATAATTTAGAATAATGCATTTAATTAAAAGTATAATTTACGAACAATTCATTAATCTATCACGTAATAATAACAGTTAAAAATATCCATCAAACAAAGTTTAATTATATATCGTACACAGAAATCAGTGAAAATAGACTATAACAATTATACATAATGTAACGACTATCCCTCATTACCCTGCTCTTGCGCCAAATTTGAGTTGAAGATATCAAGAAATAAATGTTGACACCGATTGAAGAACAAATCAAACCGATTGAAGAACAAATGAGCAAATCAAAATGCTTTATAAAAAGACACTTATGGGTAGTTAGTGTCTATCGCTTTGAATCTCAATTTACTTATCAATTCTGAATTAGAATCAGCAAATAAATTATTAGCTTAGAGATTCACAATTGTAATTTTAAATTTTTCAAAAAAAAATATATTGTTATGATATTCAAATTAATATAAAGTTCCCGAGGTTAGTGAAGAGAAAATCGTGAGTAGCCCCTACGTCATAAGAATAAATAATTTATGTAATAATATTATTAGTATTTATATGGCACGTCCATTTTCAAAACCTCAAATTTTCATGTATAGAATCAAAATCATAAAACTTATTTTGAACCACCAATTTTTCAGACACAAGTAGCTTAAATGTAAAAAATATAAATATAAATTTTTAATACGTGTATGGATGGTAAAACGTATATGCTGTCTTATAATAACTTAGAAATTTAAACATTACAATCAACCACATTCTTGAATTCTAGAATATATTCCGCAGATACATTAGAGAACTTCAATAAATCATACGTAACACATGGATCAATAGGTTCCGAGACTAACCCAGAGATAGCTCTCATAGTAAACCAGTAACCAGGTCTTTCTAGAGTACTAACCTTTGCTTGAAACGTGTCAAAATTTTAAGTCGATCGGACCAGAAACAGCTGAGTTATCGAGGTTGGAGTAAAGTCGTTTTGTAGTTTGTTTAAAAAATGGAAAAAACAGAGTTTCGTGTTCTGATAAAACATTGTTTTTTAATGGGTAAAAACACCGTGCAAGCAAAACAATGGATTGAAAAATGTTACCCGGACTCTTGTCCATCAAAGGAACGATTTGTCGGTGGTTTGCCGAGTTTAAACGTGGTCGTACCGACACAAATGACGCGGAACGCTCGGGTAGACCTGTGGAAGCCGTTACACCGGAAAATGTGAGTGAAGTGACAAAAATTATAATGAAAGATCGTAAAGTGAAGCTCCGTGAGATTGCTGAGATGACACAGATATCATATGGAAGTGTATTTACTATCCTTCATGAAAAATTGAGCATGAAAAAGGTTTTTTCCAAGTGGGTGCCGCGATTGCTTTCGATGGAGCAACGAGTCGATGATTCAGAAAGCTGTTTATCGCTATTTACTCGCAACAAAAAAGATTTCTTGCGTCGTTATGTGACCATGGACGAAACATGGATACATCACTACACTCCAGAGTCGAAGCGGCAGTGGCGCACAGCTGGCGAAAGCCGTCCGAAGCGTCCGAAAACGCAGCAGTCAGCTGGCAAAGTCATGGCGTCAGTTTTTTGGGATACGCATGGCGTGATTTTCATTGACTACCTCAAAAAAGATAAATCGATCAACAGTGATTATTATATTGACTTGCTGGTGCGTTTGAAGGAGGAAATCGCAAAAAAAAAACGACCGCACAGTCTCGGGACTTATTGATCCATGTGTTAAGAACTTTATACCCATTGGAATATCTATCTATTAATCCAACTTGTATTTCGAATTAACATACTTGTGTATTTTGAATAATATTTCAATTTAATAAAAATATTCTTAAAAATTATATACATTTATTTTATTGTGTCTCATAAAAATTTCAATTATTTATAGAAATAAGAGTTCAAGTTATAAATTTTTTTTTCTAAATGGCTTTAGAATAATTTTGATGAATATTGCAGTTTCCTTGTTTTATCGAAGTTGGGCTGTTATTTCGTTTAATACAACATCACTTGAAGGGCTTAATGTGGTCTTAACTACTGATGATTTCCAAAACAGAACGTTAAAATATTTGCTAATTATTAATTTCTTGAACATTTAAATGCTTAATGTTTATTAATTAGTATAACATTAAAACATTTTACAATTATTAATTAATTATTTTATAGAATATTAAAGCAGATTTTTATTGCAAAAGTAAAAGTTAACAATCGTTGAATGTGTGGCGTCTGTAAAATATCCAAATAAGTATAAAACTGATTTACTAACTAACTCAAAATAATTTAATAAATCATTACGTCGGTAATTACGAGAATGGTAAATTAATTGTATGGTCTGACGTCAAAGGACAGAAGGATTTTTAAAATCCCGATATCCAAATATACTGCACTTAAATATATATTTGTTCATCCAATAAATTAAATAGACAAAATTTTAATTTTGCGGAACTGATGAGCTATAGTTGAGTTTATAATCATATAAATCAGGAAATACGTCTACAATAGATATTTAAAAGGATCATTCTAGAATAATACTAAGATAGAATGTACTATTTTAAAAAAGTAAAACAATTGTTACGTATACTATTTTAAAGAGGTGAAAAATTGTAAAATTTTCCATTTTAAAGAAAACCTTTGTAATATGATATTTAAAACGTGTTGTAATACGAATTAAACGATTCACGTAAACTCTTAGTATTCCATTAAGATCCTTAAATAAATATTTTATTCCTAAATATATATAATGTAATGTCTTATCACTAGTTATTCACTGAAGAAGATAGCATTTTTAAAATGATTGAAAGTCTCAATATTATTAAAAATTGTATGGTATTATATTTTAAACAGAAAACAGTGCAACATGATATTTAAATTATATTGTAATACGAGCTAAGCATTTCAGAGAAATTTAATGTTCGACAAATATCCTAAAATAAAAAAATAAATATATATATTTTCATTATAATAACACAGATTACGTAATTTTTTTCTAACTCGTATAGAGTGAAAAATTGATTTAAGAACTCAATTATGTACTAAATAATATATTTAATTCGTCATTTTAAATAGAAAACTGAACAACGCATAATTTTTAAGACATTTTCAATACTATTCCACGTTTCAGAAAAACTTGATATTCAATTGAGGTATTAAAATTAAATATATCTTTCAATTCTGAATATGTTGAATGGATTATTAGTTTCACCACTTACTTATATTCATTAAAGAAGGTAAAATTTTGCGAATATTAAAAAAATTCAATTTTACTCTCTAAACACAGAGACGAAATTGGTGTTCGAAAGCCAGCTGGTGAAAAGCTATTTGCCATTCCCATCCTCTTAATCGCTGGTCCTCAGTTCGGGGTGAGTAGACTTTGGGGAGCAATTTGAGGTCGGTCCCTGGTCTAAAAGCTATTCCAGAGTCGATGTGGATAGAAACTAGCGAAGTGAAGTCGCTCTCTTGATTTAGTGGCCGTGATCGGAACTGGAGGCAAGATACTGGGACATCGAAAACACACTGGATCATTCTCTGGTCGATGGTCCAAGTACCAAGAGAAGAGCTTTTTGTTTGGGAATCTCACTTTTTTCTTCTTATTTTCTCTCTTTTGCTCCTTTCTGATTTTCCTTTCTATTTTTTCTCTCCTTTTCCCTTTTTTTTTTTTTTACTTTTATACCTTTCATCTTCCTTTTTATAGTTTTCTCCCTCACGCTCTGTCACTCCGACCATCCTTTTCTTTTCTTTTTTCTTCTTCTTCCTTCCAAGAAGGACTCCTCTCCTTCCCTTTCATCATTCTTGATTTTCCTCTTCAGTTATTGCGAATAGTTTTCTTCGGGTCTCGGTGTTATTTCTTTTTGGGGCCAGATGACTTCTTCTTTTGTTTCTTCCATAAAAGTAATCCTCGCCATTTATCAATGTTGGACTGCGGTGTCTGGGACTTTTTGAACTTGGTTTATTCTTTTTTTTTTTTTTTTTTTTTTTTGTGCTTCATTTTTCTCCAGGCTTCACCTAACTTCTGAACAGATTTCAGTTGCGTTCCTGATAGTTTCATTCCCTTATGCTCTTGATAGGTTATTACTGCCTCAAATAAACGGTAACTCAATGTTCGTGACCTAGATGCTGGCCTTGTTAGGAAATGGTCATGTGTTGAACAACATCAACAGGATCCGGTCTAGGATAAACACAAATATAAGGGTTATTTTTTTTACACATGTATCATTGAATATTATTTCATGGTAAGTTAATAAAATTAGAAGCAAAAGCACCGAAGCAATGTTAGAATATCCTGCTCTTGTTAGTAATTGGTCTCGTGTTGCACGATATCAGCAGGATTCAATTTGACTAGAAAAAAACAAAAGAGGGATTGAATTTCCTACATATGTATCCATTTGGTGTGATTTAATGATAAATCAATAAAATAAAAACCAAATACTTTATAAATACTATTAGTATATTACATATTAATCATGGCACTTGAAAATTTTCACTAAATTTAGGCAATAGGTATAAAATATAGGAATCAATACCGTGATACTTTTTATTAAATACATCATACTTTAAGTTAATAAATAAAGAAATTAGAAGAGTAATGCAGTTTTATCAATATTTCACGTGTCTTCTCATTATTTGTCCTTTTTTACATGGTTTGTTAACAATTCATTATACATTGGTCATATTTCTTTCATGCCAAAATATTCCATTTTCTTCACAAAGTCTTAATTGTTTGTTCGGAAAGATACTCAAGTGAGATGCAACGATTGCTTAATGTTAATTATTAATTCCTTATATATCTCGAGACAGTTTGAATGAGAAAAATATACTACACAACAACATAGAATTTATTTGTTGTATTCTAATTGATCTAAAACTAGTAAGCATCTAATGTCGAAGAACCTTAATACAAAAATTTAATACAAGCAACAACAGTTACATTTTAAATATCTCTAACTTTTTGCCCTTTAAGTACACTTATTTTGCCTTGCCTTTTGTTTATTAAAACGAATGCAGTTATTTACAAAAAAAAGTGTATAGTTTCATTACTTAACCGATTAATGTGAAAAATGTTAAAAAATGCATAGTTCAGTAGATAATTTGGAAAAAAGAGCAATCACAATTATTTCTTAAGCTTTGAGAATGAAAAAGAAAAACAAAATTTAAATTAATGTGTTTTGGTTTCTTTAGTCTATTAATTCTAATGATAAGTATATACTAGATCTCAGCATTATAATATCTCTTTTATAAACATATATGGATTTGTAACTAAGTCGCCACTAAATTAACTTTAATAGAGAGACGCTTATATCATAAAGGAAAACTATCTAACTAAAAACGTATAAATAATTTTGGTTTGATAGAACAAGATATCTTTAACCGTAACATTGCCTGTTGAGATTGTGGAGTTAACTAGTGGATTACGTTATTTCTGTAGTAGTTAAGGCATAAAAGAAATACTTTGAATATTAGAAATGTGCTACATCTTTATCATATAACTTATAAAACAGTTATATAATCTATATTTAAGGTTAAAAAATGTCTTCAGAAATATTGGCTGAACAATAAGAAATGTGAAAAGGCATGAATATTATAATTCAAAATATGTTGCTACTGTGTTGGCCTTCCTAAAACAGTTTTCCGCTTTTTTCCACTACTCAATGCGGCGGCAAAAGCCACTTGCACATTCTCACCTTGCCATTGAGACGATACACTAGAGCAACTAATTTATACCTGTGCACCTGCAGCATTAGTGTTTTCTTGTGCAACTATCAGAAATGTAAACACAGTAACAGAAACAGCACACAACAACAATACAATAGGAGAAAAGAAAAAAACTCTTCTCTTGCCTATCCGCATGCTATCCTGATGATTTCTTCTTCTGTCTTACTCCTCCCCTGGGTCTGCACTTTTTTTTCACTCTGCTTACTCTCGATAGGAAATGTAATGAGCTTTTTTTCTACCAATTTTGATATTAATGCATTTAGATTTCTAACAAGAATGCACTGATAGAAAAATTAAAGCCTACATTCGTAATCTTACTAAGCGATTTGTTACATTTTTATCAATGTTGTTGGTTTATTTCATTTTCAATAAATTAGTTAAAATACATAAAAGTTTTATACGTACTAGTTGTGATCTTTAAGTCACACAGCTTCTTTCATTATAATGAGCCTTAAATCTATCATTTTAATTCTCAATTTAACTTCAGGTGTTAAAATGTCTAACTTAAAATATAATAGATTTTCCAAGTTCAAAAGTTCACGTTACTTTACTAAGGTTCAAAATTTCGAAGTTCGTTGCCAATATCCATCATTTTGCTTTTAAGTGTAAAGTTAATGTAAAATCAATGAATCCTAATAGAATTCAGTCATCAGTAAAGAAAAAGTAGGACAGCCTTAAAAACAAAATTAGAATAAATTTAAAGGGCTCGAAGGAAACTAAATTAAGATGCTAATGGTTTAATTAATTAACTTAATTAACATAGCAGATTAACTTATAAAAGAGTTTTCCATAATTAGGTGAAACTCCCCTATATATAATCATTGTATTAGTCCACTAATTGGGAGATACATCTTGAATGAATCATCTGCCTTTAAATCTTTTGAATGTAAACATTTTAAATAAATTACACTACAATTAAGAGTCTTTCTTGGGAACCAAACCCCCAAATATACGTAGTTTATTTGTCCTTAGTTTAATCACATTCGTATAATTTTATTAATCCGCATTTTACTGTATATCCAGAGTTAGAATTTTTAATTGTTTTGTGTGATAAAAGCTCCAAATGTTCCTCTTGAGTTATGAATAATATATCCCACTAGGATTCTGTTCCATAAATTCATACAACCAATTAACCAATCATAATTAGGTAGAGAAGCGAGAGAATCTTAATAACTACATTCCAAGTTTAATTTTCTTCTGATTTCTAGTTTCAAAAATATTCGGAAATAACTATTAGTGGACACCATACGGGTATACTAGATTACCTTGAGCAAATGATTCATGATATTTCTCCCGTATTTTATAATTACATGTTAAGTGAATCGATAATTAATATCATAAGTTAGAATCAGATCTCTTAAATATCCTCTATTTTTTATCGTATCTCTGATCTTGAACAATGTTTGAGCTGATGTAGGCAATTTCTTGAAATTTTTCCCACGCTTCGAAAGATGACCGGATTAGCTTCCCCTGGATCGAAAGATCTAGGATTCATATCAATCCTCGTCTCTCAAGATCAACTGACTTCCATTCCACCACGGAATAGAAAAACATCCCCTAGATGGAGGAAATCAACTGTTGCGAAAGTGGTGAAACAGGATTTGAACAAAAGATGGCAGCACAACGTAGAACTAAAAGTCACATTTACTCCCGACGCAAAAATTTGACTCTGTGTGTCCAACTAAGATTTATACACATACATTGCGATTAGTGGGGGAAATTTTACTATATAGCCTACGGCGCATGCGTCAAATAAACCCGCATCTTATATAAAGATGACTTCAGATGAAAATTCTCCAAAGCGAAACTCAATACTACAGGAACGGGATTCACATCAGTTGCAGTAATGGTTGTAGAAATACCTTCTTTTAAACATCGCTCGGAACGTTCTTCGTTGCATTAATATGATAAAAATAAAGGGGAGATGGAGTATGTGGCTTCTCTCCTCAACAATTGCAGCAAAAGCGTTAATAAGTAACTACGAGGGAATGCCTTTTGGCCTAGCTGTTAAGAGCACTGCAAAAGAGGACCGGACGAGTTTTCTCCAGATCAAGGATACGGATCAACCCCGTCGCTGAAGTTCGACCCACTGCTTCCACTGCCACGGGGGTAGATACATATCCCCTGATGTGAAAGGAAAATATCTAGTCGCTGAATGTCCACGACACGATCTTCAGTGAATATGAAATTAGTTTAACTTTATTAGAGGGCATATTTTCCTTACTTTTGATACACATATAACGTTTGATCCCAGGTGGAATAAAAAAATATTGAAATTATTATATTAAACATATATATCAAAAATTATATATTTTAAGCATTTCTGCATCAAAAACTGTTTTACTAAAATTATACAATAAAATTTTTTACAATTAAACAGTAAAAATACTTTTAAACAATATAAACTTAAATTTCTTGAAAGGTTCATTTTAAAATACAAATAAATTACTACAACCATAATATACTATATATACTTAAAGAGGTTTTAGAACAAAACAATATATGCAGTTTTTCTTAATTTAAAGAGATTGTCATTTCAACGCTAGATTGAGTACAATAGCTGCTGTCCTATAGTTGTAAGATAAGTGAATATTCTTAAACATCCATATGAAATTATATGTTCCTTGGTATAAAAAAATTAAGTTTCTAAGTTTTTAGACAAATATTCATCATCAACCTTTTCTTTAAAATTGTATGCTTCAAAAATTTGTCGAAAAGCATTCTTTAAGAATATCATGATGCATAGGAAAAAGATGACAAAAAAGTTTATTGAAGATTCAGGCAAATCTAACTCGTTATTTTCTAACACAAATACGTTTTCTTCGTATCATATTTTATTCATATGAATATATTATTTAAGAAAGTATATCACATTTATTTTTACCATATAGTTACATATTTAAATTTTGTCTAGGTTATATTTAGGTTGCATTTCATTCTTTCTCAAGTACTTCCATTTTTTTAACTAAATAAACATTTAAACATATTTATGCTGAATAATTTAATGTGAAATATGTTATAGCTAAAATAACAAAAACGAGTTAAGTACGTAACAATTAAAATTTCCTGAAAGATATATATTACCCATTTTCACGGGAGTGACTAACCCTTAACATTCGAAAGAAAATAAAGATGGTCCGAAAGAAAAGATTTATTTGTCTCGACATTTCAGATGAATTACTTTCTGTGAGGGTAATCTATGTTGAGATCGAAGCTAATTGGAATAGTCTATTTACTTCTTCTGTGTCTTTGAAGAAAAGATTCTTCACCTTGTCTTCGTTTCTACGGAAAGAAAGAGGTTATTCTGCAGCACTAGTGTTGAGAATTTGTTACACGAATGTTTCAGATTAGTAACGATTTATTCTAACTTATCAATCAAAACGATTAGTATTTACTTCTCATACGGAAGTGAGTCACATTACTAAATTAACCAAATGTACATAATATATTTATTATAATTAGATCCTGATTAATTTAAGAAACAGGTATGTATTTTTATTACTTCTTTTAAATTCCTTATAAACTGTTTACACAAAATGGGGAGAAGGATGATTATAAATATTACACTTAACAATTGAAGTAAAATTACAATGAAATTAAATGAATTATAAATAAAATAATAAGAGAAATTAGATGAATTCATTTTAATGTCACATTCAAATTCATTGATGATGTTCAGATAAACACAGCATAGATAAAAAATAAGAGAAATGAAACAAAGAATAAACTATTTATATACATATATATATATATATATATATATATATATATATATATATATATATGTATATACTTTCCATTGATATATCCTCCAGATAAAAAAAAAAGAAATTGAATAAATATTTTTTGCAATTCATTATTCATAAGTTTTCAGATGTATAGCGTGTATTCATAATCTGTACATGTTGTTGGTATTCAAAATTAAAAGAAACCAACACACACCTTGTTGAGACCAGCTTCGATTATTTAACTCTACAAAGTTCATAAAATTTAATTAGACGATCAATAAGTTCATAAATCGGTAATTTCCCATTTCGCCGGCTCAAATCTCGCCAAGCAGCCTTTATTGGTGACAACACGCAATAAAAGGGCAAATTCCGTTTGGCTTCGGTTGTATCATTTTTGGCGACTTCACCTTTTGCACCGGCTAAATGAAAAAGTGCCCAAAAATCTAACTGACGACACGTCCGACGAATAACAGTACATTTTAATATTTGTCTTTTACAAATATGTAAGGTCTCCCTTTCTTTCAAATATCTCTTAATTCGTCTGAATTATAGCTGATAATTAAAAGAATTAAGTCTTAGTTTACCAATCCAGTCGCACCAAGTGAGATACTTCTTGAATACATTACATCCGTCTTCAATTACTTTATAACCTGGAGTCACCTCTAACCAATTTCATTCCAAATGATTAATTACAATAATTGGCTACAATTAATTTACAAACATTACTCTCGTTATCACCTATCTCTCTTCTTAATATTTTCAATTCTATTTTGCTTAGATATCAGTAACCTTAATTCTGTTCATTATACTTCTTATCTTCATCTAATTAACTTAAATGAGTAGTAAAGAGCTGGAATTTTACTCAATTAAAATTTCAAAATGTCCCCAAGTGTATCGAAGAAAAATCCGCAACTTGACAAATCCAATGACAAAATTTCTATGATGAATAAAGCATATATAATTTATTTTTTTGAAATATTGTCTAGATAAAAAGAAATAAGAATGACATTTTTCGCAATTCAATATCCATAAGCTTCCAGATATCGTATACCGTGTATTCATAATCTATACATGTGAAGGGCTGATCCCCATTGAATGACGTATTGAATCACAGTTGACTTCCAAAATTTCTGTACCTTGAAATATTACACGACGGTACCTGAAGATAGTAGATAAAGGAAAAAAAATCGCGGAATTTGCAGAAAAGCAAGAAAGAGAAAATAGTTGATAAATATTGCAAAGAAAATATACCGAAATGTAGAATATTTTCAATTTGCATTTTAGAGAAATATATATTTAATAAAAATCAAAAGCTTTTATATCTAAGACTTGGTTATATCCGTTCTTTTTAACAAAATAGTATTGAAAATCTCTTTAAACTAGATGGGTAACTTTCCGAACATTATAGAACATTAAATACATAATTTATGTAACTTTTCAATTTTTGATTGTAATGACTATTCTTCATCATTCAGCTTTTGCGCCACATCTCAATTTAATTTTTTAGTCAAAAACTACTGAAGTCTTATTCGAGGCATACAAAAACAAGCTAAAATACTTTATTAATAATCGATGCGGAATAGATAAAGTCGCTCAATCTAGAATCCCAATTAACTCAATAATCCTGGAATATGATTTAAATATGAAATATTAGTTTACCAAATCACTCTTATTGAATTAAATAATTTCACAAAATCAGTAGTTTTGCAGTTAAATACTTTATTCTAATTCGTTTCAATCCACATAACTAATTAAGGTGCTTCAATCCAAATTATAAAATCTCCATTAGCAAATCATTATCCTCTTTTTAGGATCATTTTTGTTTCATTTATATATGAATTATCTCCAATTAATTTTACTTCTCTTCTATCTTCATCTAATTTACCTAATACGTTTCATTTTTTTCTCAGAAGAAATTGTAATTTTATGCAATTCAAATTATTATAAAGTTCCCGAGGTTAGTGAAGAGAAAATAGAGAATAACTCAACTTCACATGATGATATACAGAATTTGTTTTTTAGATGTGACTCTAATATAAATTAACTTACTTGTATTGTATTATTTGTATCAAGCAAAAGAGGAAAAAAATGTTTTACTTAGGACTTTACAACGTGATTTAAGAGGAGATTTCTTCTAAAAATATGTAATAATTGTTTATAAAAATAAAAATATGGGTTTATTACTGCAAAATACAATACATGTATTTCTATTTTTTTTTAAATAGTAAAACTTTAAATTTAGAATAAATAAACAATTCTGAAGCTGCAAATTTCAAAATTAAGTTTAAGTTTGGCATTGATTTGCTTGTCAAACTTAGCCTTGATTATATTGATCAAAAGTTAAATTCAGAAGTAGTTTCCGAGGGTAACTTGAAGTTGCTTAGAACCAGAGTAGGAGTAAAAATGCCAAATCGAGAACTTTTACTAAAAACTAAAAAAAGTTTATTTGCATTTAATGAAACTCATTTGTATATGCTTAAGCTTCATGAGTATATAGTGGCACTAATCATTAGTTTGAGAGAAATGCATTAATAAAACAATCTAAATAAAAAAATATTTATATTCTGCAAATCATTACTAAAGAATTAATAAATTTGTATCAACCTCTCTCTCTGCATACATATATAAGAACCTTAATTCAAAAACTTCCATTCTGCCATGATGTACTTGGTCAGTGGATTCCTTTTTATATTGGTATCAGCTGTAACAAAATTGCTGGTACTCTAGTAAAACATGGCACTTCAATGTTTTTAACTTCTACCACCTTAACTTTTCTAGAGACTTGTTCAAGAAATAAATCTGCTATCGATTTTTCTTGGCGTTCTCCTCCGACACAGGACTCATATTGTGGCAAGCGGTCTTGTGGAACCACCGGTTTTGAGGATGATTGGGTACCTCAGCAGACTGCAATGTCTAGATTTCTGAGATGGGCACTTGAGATGCAGCAAATTTGACCAGGAGAATAAGATCTTCCCCGTCTGTAAAAATTTCAACTCTGAACAGTTCTCCCCTGAACATCTTTTTTTCTACCAGGGGTTTTCCAGGGAGGACTTGACCAAGCATCCCCTTCTTTCCATTTGCTTTTAGAGCATTTGGGGGATCATGATCTAAGTTAGCTCAATGACTAGATCGGATGGAATTAGCAAAAACAGCAATAATGAATTCTAAAGTCGTCATGCTCAAAAATTTAATAAGTTTAACAGGTATAAAGGTAAATGGCAAAAAATTCTCTACTCTCATTGATACTTTTTTTTAACAAAGTCTTCTCCATTGTCTCTAACAACGCTATTAAATAATATGACAGTTCCCTTTATCTCTTTAGATGAATATATTTGCATAAATAACGTCAGAAGTATGCTTGGATGTACTGGAAAATAAATAATTGATTGATCAGAAAGATAGTTACTCGTTAAACCTAGGAAAAAAAAGTAACTAAAAATAGTTAGGAACCTTCCAAACCTACAATAAAATAAATATAAAGGAAAATATGCTTAAAAAAGAGAAATAAGAATAGTATGAATGAGTAATTAAAGCAAGTAATAATGGATTAAATTATACATCATCAGAAAAATGATGTAATATTTTGTTGATAGTTTTCGAAACATAGCGATATTTTGAATTAATTTCAAATTGTTGACATAGCACCTCCTCAAAGAATGCTACTGAAAATATTGATATAATTAGAGGGCACTAAAACTGGTTTAAATAAGAATTCTTTGTGCTTCTTACTAAATGAACATCTTGAAAATTTTGACTTACTTTTCCATCGAAATGTAAGATAATATTAAAAGAAAAACATAATTGCTAATTTAATGTAATACTGTGATGTGATTTCATATTTTTATTTTTAAAAGTTAGTAATTTTTGCACTACAGTGTATTATTTCTGAAGACTGGGAAAAAAAATAAGAATCATTTTTGTCAAAATTATTATTATACCTTTTTATTCACTGATTTTTCTGTTTTTGAATATTTCAAGATATACATAATGTAAAATAAATTAAATTGGTAATATTATTATTTAAAAGAAACAGAGTTAGTCAAGATATTAAAAATTATTTACGTTTATTTGAGTTTTTCTTTCTTTATTCCTTTTCAAGTTACCCATTACTTTTCTCAAAAGTCAGATTATTACATAATTTTGTTTGAGTTAAAAACTGTAGTAACTTTTTTACTTCCTTCGTTATTTTTACCATAGAATTGAAAATAAATCCTACGAAGCAGTCTGAGATGTCGGGTTCTTCCTATGAACTCACCGATCTAAGAATAAAAATTGTGGTGTCGCCATCTACCGAAAATATTTAGAAATAATCATGTTTTTTGAAGGAGACTCGTGTGGAAAAAAGCTCTGAAATATTTTATTTCAGTCAACAAAGAGAGATGAACTAAGATTTGAAATCATGAAAATAAGTTTTAAATGAGCTTGCTAACTAACTTGCTAATTAAAACTAACACATTGTTTAATTATTTATGAAATATTTGATAAAACACCAAAACACACTTAAAAGGGAACGAAATGTTTAATTTATTCTAAAGAAAGAGAGAATTGAGAATAAAGAGAGAGAGAGAAAGAGAGAGAGAGAGAATTCAGAATATAAGATTATAAAAAATAATAATTAAATCAAAATAATTATAATCTTCTAATATGTGTATTCTTTACAATATATCATATATTTTACATCATATATTTTAATAATCATATATTTTACAAAGCAATGCTTAACATTTGCTAAGCAGTAGAACCATGTAAGAAATATTGAACGAGACCAGATTTTTCTTTTAACATCTTATTAAGGAGACATGCATTTTATAATTTTTGTTCAATAACTTAGTACTTTCCATGTATTGATTTGGATATAATCTCTACATCTATATATCCCCACCAAAGTCTGAAATTTAAGTAAACTCAAAGTATTTGCATAAATACTTTAAATTTAAAATTCTTTCTTTTACCTGAAAACGGAAAACACATGCACTACACTCTTTTCCTCTAAAAGGGTCAGTATACACTTGGGAGCCGTGCAGTTCCAGAGAAAACCAGCCAGCAGATGTATACTGATCAAAAGACTGCTAATGAGCCACTCTCGGCTACCTATTTCCTGAGCACTTTATTCCGAGTACGCTGAAAATTCTTAGTTTAGATTAGATTAGAGGCGTCTTATCAACGAGCCACACTTGAGCTGTTCAGTTTGCAAGTGTGTATGCGCATCTTAATAATTTGACACATTTGAAATGTTGAGGCTTAAAAAATTTCAGTTCTCTTTAATTATACGTGAGAAAGTCAATGAATAAACCGAGGGAAATTGTGTGGATAACAGCAAAACAATTCTGATGACTAACAAGAGAAAGTCATACGATCAATAATAGTAAACGAGAAGAAAAGAATTAGGGTTTATTACATGATGAAAGGATGAGAGAGTGTTACACAGGAATAAGATGTGAAAAAATTTGTATGATTTCCTTGCATATAACATATGTGAATATTCTTAGTTAATTACGAGGGGTAGTCAAAATGTTACTGGAATCTCATTTTAAAAAAATATTACCACAATATAATTAACTCATGAACACTCAATATAGAATTCTTTAACTTTTAAAAACTAATTATATTTGTACTTATTCAGAATGAACTAAAAATAATTAAAAAATCTTGCATTAAAATTTTAATTTTTAATGAACATAATGTTACCGTCCTATGAAACGGACAATAGGCACAAAAGGGTATATGTTTTGCCCAAACACATGAGCCTTAAAATTTCTAAAACTATTGCTTTTAATCCAGTATTTAAATTAATAAACGTATGAAATAAATGGAACTCTGAGAAAAAAAAACTCAGAAAATAAACCCAAGGCGTTTAAATTGTATTTTAATCATTTATAATGAATTACAATTTAAAACGCTAAAATTGAAAAATAATAGCTTTAAAGATACAAATTTAGAAAAATTAAGTCTTTTAGTAAATTTTACACACATTTACATTGAAATTTACATATGAGAAGGAATTAATAAAATATAACAAATAATAAAAAAACTATTTGTAATTTTTTACATAATTTATATACGATCTATTTAGTGTGAAAGATTTTAAAACATTTATCATGCAATCCAACTAAACATTTATTTCATTTTCTCTTAAATGTTTTGCACAGTAAGCGCATCTTATATGCTTCGCATTCACAAGGATTAAATTATCTTTTCCATTATACTGGACATTATCAGGAGCTGTTTTGATTTTTTTTTTTTAATTTTCCTGCAGCTAGACTGTTATATGGTCTCTTACTGTACTTAGAAAAATATGTCTGTCAGATTTCACTTCTAAACTGTAGGAGATCCATTTTGTTATAGATTTGAAGAGCATAATCTGTACACTCACCACGCAGTTCGGATTAATGCTTCTAAGCTAAGCAAAAACAGTGGTAACCAGCAATTTTTAGACCGTATGGAACACAGATACTGTGAAATTTTTTGATCCATACGATCAGTGCCTCCCATAAATGTATTATATTGAGATACAATATAACGGTTGGTCAATCTTTATAAATATTTTATCAATATTCGATCAGCGTTTCGTCTGAGCTATAGGTTCAAAACCATAATGGTTAGACGATAAATTAACGACACTTCTGTCATTCCTCCAAAATATTTTTAAATATTGGCTGTTCTGAAAATCAAAATATGCTCTAATCTTCTTTTTAATAGAATTAATACCTTCAAGTGGACACCTTTCAGCTCGTACCCGTATTGTTCATGTCGTTCCTATTCTTTTTCTGTTAACTTATCGATCAAAACCTCTGACGTAATTAGATTATCAAAAATAAATCATATTATTTATTTTCTGGTAATTCGGGAATCAGATCCAGAAAAACTACAAATCCCTTACTGATTCCATATTCATTCAAAACAGTTCTCTTACCTTTGTATGGCTCAAATTGTATTAGATATCCAAGTTTAGTGTTTAGGCACCAAACTCTGTACCCGAATCTGATAGGTTTTCCTTTCATAAACTTTTTATACCCATGTTGTCCAAAGTATGGGATCATACTCTAATAAACAGATTACTACAGATCTTTTTGAAAATACGTTAAGAATCTTTCACTCAAGTGATTAAAAAGTGGATGCAACTTAGCCATCTTGTTTATTCTATTTAAATTTCTATTGTCAGCAAAAAGCAGATATTGTATATTCATGGACAAAAAAATTAGCGCACCAAGGAGTCTTCAAAATGAAACGAAATTTTACATACGTAATGACTACTTTGATGTAAGAAAATAATTAGAAAAATCAAAGAAAAAGGGTCATTTGTTTCAGAGAAAAAAAAAAAAAAAAAAAAAAAAAAAAAAACCGGAGGATTTAATACCCATTTGAACCCCATGTAGCGCGAATGCGCGATTCGATACGATCGGGCATTGAGACATACAAGTTCTGTATGATGTCTTGTGACATTTCGTTTCATATTTGCTGCAACCTTGCCTCTAGTTCGTTCAAACTCATGGATGCCCAACTCGCCGTCCCAAATGATCCCAGATATGCTCGATTGGAGACAAATCTGGGGATCGGGCAGGCCAAGGAAAGGTAGTAACAGTGCGGAGACAGTCTTAGGACACCCTTGCCGTGTGAGGCCGAGCATTGTCTTGTTGAGAAATGGCTCCTGGGAGCCGTTGCATTTGTGGCAACACATGCGGTTGCAGGATGTCATGTTCGCTGGGCTGTCATGGTGCCACGGATCAATACTAGGGGTGACCGTGTATTGTAGGCAATGGCATCCCATACCGTCACACCAGCTGTGGGAGCGATGTGTCGCTGTAAGGCAAAGGCAGGATTGTGGCGCTCACCACGATTCCGCTACTGTCGCGAAAACGATTACTGTTGAGTTTGAATCGCCCATAAAGACGATCTGGAGCCATTCCTGGGCTGTAGTGCACTTCTCCAGGCTGTAACCACCCAAAAAGGAGGCGTCGATGAGTGGGCGACAAGGGCAGCACACGTAATGGGCGCTGCGATAGCAAATGTCCTTCAGCCAGGTAAAGCCTTCGTATGTTTGAGAAGAGGGCTCCAGCTGAAGGTGCTACCTGTGCCCGGATGGCGGCCGGATGAGGCAGTTGGCTGTACACACGCATTTCTTACCTGTGGCGGTCTTCTCTCGGACGACTGGTCTGTCGAAGGTCCCTTGAGCCTGGTCTTCGTGTGTAAATGATATCTCTCTCAGATCCACTGGTCCCAACACCTCCTCACAACACACAATCAGAGCGGCACTGACGAGCGCCACTCGCCTAGCTGACCACCCAGCTTCCATCATGCCATGATGATCTTCCCTTCGGAAACTGCGGCAGCTTGCTCATATTGTCTTCTGGAAAAACGACGTAATGGCATGTCTACCTCAGTTCTTCCTTATAAAATCTGAATCACACACTCAAAACAAGCTTTGGTTACCAAATTTTATACCTTACTTGAGAACGACGATAAACTCTATCGGTTATACGTACGTGCACCACGTTGTATTTCTAATCATCATTTGCATATCTCCCCCGACATGTACCTGCATGCTACATTTAGTGTTAATTCTTTTTTTTTTGTCCATGAGTGGTATTATTATTTTCTCAAATCTACCCGTGGCATGGCTTTCGAAATGTAATATTCTTGTACATCAGCCTTGAATTTTCTCCAGTACATTCGTTCGATAACATTGCATCCAATTAGAAAAGTGAATAGGATGTAACAAAAAAAATAATTTCAGATTTTCAACACCAATAACAAAATCATGGTCTTCTTTTTGACGGTACCGGCATTACAAAATCGATTGTTCTAAATGTGTTCAATTATTTCTGTCATTTAGAACAGCTCAGATAAAGATGTGGGAGACTCAATGAGTGTTCAAAGAAGGTGTTTTTATTCATTCCATGTTAACAGAAAGGTATTATTTCGACAATTCATTTCCTCTTGACTCAGTTCCCAAATTTTTTTTTTGGGAATCTTTTGATCTTTTATTCTGCTTTCTATTATAAGGAAGAATTCTATGCTCATCTTCACTGTCTGATTCACCAATAAGAATTATTCTTAAATAAGAATTATTCCAATTTTAATTTTATTATTTCGTTGGCCTGTACTCATTCCCGTCTAGCACCTATATATATAGAACACTACGCACTAGAAAATATAAAAATTTGTTAAAAAACAAATTTAATGATTTTGAAAGATACATATTTTAGAAATGATCGACTATGATTGTAACATAAAATAATTTCGTGCGGGTATCTACAAAAAACAATAAATAATCTTGTATTTGTGACACCATTTTGAAAAAGCTGAAGAACAACTAACTCTTGAATTTATAGGAATTGCAAAACAAAATATAATATTGATAAAATTGAAATCTGCTGGATAATAACAAATACAAAACTTTATCATGGCATTCCAGCTATTTGATCGAAAAAAAAAGAATGTGAATTGTATTTTGTTAATTACGTAAGCGTCCTTTAAAAGGATGCTAGGTACAAAATGGTTAATTTTATTTTGAGCACCAACTTTTTTTCCATAGAAAATCATAAAAGACAGTGTGACGGTTACATAACCAGTAGGGAACGTGGTAACCAGTTGGTGCGATGACGAAATTCAGCAATCGGCCTTGCTATGAAATTCATATGCATATCTGCTTCTGTGAGACTTGTTACAAACAATCTATGGTGACGATTCTTTTAAAGAGAAATAGTCGTTTACGAGAAGTTTTCAAGTAGGATGGATATAAATCAAGCTGGAAAAAAGAGAGTCGCAGGGAGAGGTACGTTTTGTTTCTTCATTTTAAAGTAAAGGGAATGACCTTATTTCAGCCTTCGAAAGTGAAACAGAAGATCAGATCAGTAAGGATCCGATAGGCTATCCAAAAGCTCTCTAACCATTGTACTGAGTAAGACCGTCTAATAAAACTGCAACAGAAGCTTTGAAACCATGGAGAAAAAGGAGTTGGAATTGAACATGAAAAAATAAATTGATGACGGTAGTTCTGACGATTGAATACAAAGTTACTTTTATTTGGATTGGAATTTTTGCAGTTATAATGTGTATTTGGTTTCCATAGCTCTAAAAATGAGATTTAATTAAAAGTATGAAATATTTATTTTAAATAAATTGTATCATTTTTGATCGTACACGTTGTATCCGGTGAATTTGGTCAGTCGATCGAACGTAGAAGCTACTTGTGCAGTCGACATGATCGATTGCGCCGACCGGCTGGCATTAAAAAAAAGGTAAGTATCTAAATTATTAATTAAATGTACTCATACATTTTCCTGTAATGTGCCTGATAGTGAAATATCAGTTCTCAATATTCGTTGGTACAAATTTATCATATTAACAAATTCATGATTTCATTCGGTACCTAGTGTCGGGGGGATATTAATTGAGAATGTGTACTCTGTGAGGTCTAGTTACCTTAATTTTACTAATTGAATTTGTGTCTTAAAATGGAAGAGGTAAAATTTACTTCCTTTATGAATTTAGGTTATATTTTGATTATTCTGATATTTGGAATTTCTATAATACCATGCTGAAACAAAAGTTATTTTTAAAAAATTGTTTTGGAACGTCTCTATAAAGTAACAACACCTGCAGATTTTATCTTGCTAATTAATATACGAATAGAACAAAATAATTAACAGTAAAATAAATAATACGAATGCTATATTGCGAAAAATCTGATCATTGAAAGAACAAAAAATCATCTCAAATTATTCTGCTATTCTTTTGACAATATTATTTGTTCGTTTTAGCAGATTTATTCTGGATATGAAATGCTAATCAAAGTATTTCTATTATTAATTATTTGTTTAATAGCTGAACAATGTATTTAATTTTAATATTACTTTGGAGGAAAATTTAGTCTAAAATTAACAGGAATATTTAAGGAATTTTTCTAATCTCTGGAAATAAAGTAGTCCTCATTTATATAGATAGCGTCTTTTCCTATTGGCAGTAACAATACCTAGAAAACGAAATTTTTGATGATAAACTCAAAGCAAGATGAGTCTCTGCATCGAGTTGGAAGATTCGCCAATCTCACATGAATATCAATTTGGTCTCTTGATACTATAACAAGGTACAGAGATGACAATACCAAAGCCTGGAAACGATAGTGGGGTACAATTATAAGAAGAAAAACAGGGAAGAAAGACAGAGGAAAGGCAAATCTGAAGAATGACAAAGAAATGGGAAATGGAATGGTTAGAGAAATTGAGAATAGAACAGCTGGGCAATTTTGACAAAACAGCTTTGTATACGAGAAATCTGAAAAATTGGCACCCAATTACAAGAATTGGCTAAGATGATGCCAGAAGTTCAACTAGACAACATATCCTTATTTTTCTTCACGAAATATTAAGAAGAGGATTGTGATTGACGCTATGACTGAAGTTTTCTCGGATACTCATGGATACCTTCTGATTTAGAGCAAATGAATTGATTGGGAATTGGAGAGAATTTGCTACAATTGGCTACGTACATATATAAGGTATGTAGGCTATTGAAAAGATTGAAATTAAGCTCAGAGGAATTTAGAAAAGAAATTTATTCAGCACTAAAATACCCCTTTGGAAAAAAAATATGGAGGGATTCTTTTTGAGATTAACTTAGTTACTTTCGAGGATTGTGACTTGAAGCTGAATGCTTTGGGAAGTGAGAATTTACACGCAGACCAAGTAAAAGAGTTTATCGAGATTAGGAACAATCTCTGGAAAATAGGGCGAAATTAATACCTCCTTCGAATAAGAGAAAACTGGAAAGAATATAAAATCTTGAAATGTACGCAAAATCAAATTATTGAGTCAACGGAAGAAACGGAAGACAAAGCGAGGTCAATTGCTTACCCTAAGAAAATATGGATGCAGAAAAATGCAAAAAATCTTGAAAACAAGCCATATTTAGCTAGGGAGGTAAGGACATACCGAAGATACTTATGGATTTAAAATGAAGAACATAGCAATCAATTTAGTTTTTCTAGGGGTTCTCAAAAAAAAGTGAACCAGTCGATCGGTCCAGGGCAATCAGTCATTTCTGCTAAACCTGGAGTCTTGATTTTTTTCCAACACCAAAATCAAGTGTTCCTTGGTGGTCAACTGAAGAAACAGAACTTCAGTTCGAGATATGGGTGAAGATTCGACATCGAAGATTAGATAAATTATAGATTGCAGTGCTCAGATTTCCGGTAATACGCGAAGAGTTCACCCGTGGAATACAATATGAGGGAGGATAGACATACTATCGAAATAGATCTCAGCATCGTTGGAGAGAAGGAAGGGATCTAGAATATTGTTGAAAACAATGAGTACTGCTGACAGAGTATGGATATATACCCAAGCCGTGTGCAGTATCGAAGAACAACTTGTGTGACTTCTTGAGCATCCGCCAAGCCAGAAACATTAAAAAAATGTGCAGATGTATGGTCACAACGTCTACCCTGACGAAGATGTCCTCTGCTGCGAAAAGAAGCGGAACATCCCTCTGCAGAATAAGGGAAGCTTTGGTGGAATTTATGATGACTGAGTCTGGTGAATGTGAACGTGAGTCAAAGATACAGAGAGATAGGAGCAAAATACAGAGATAGAGCTCAAAGATACAGAGTTAGAGTCAAAAAAATACAGAGAGATAGAGTCAAAGATACAGAGATAGAGTCAAATCAGAAAATCCAAAGATACAGAGATAGAGTCAAAGATACAGAGATAGAGTCAAAGATACAGAGATAGAGTCAAAGATACAGAGATAGAGTAAAGCACAGTAGAGTAGAGTCAAAGAAAAAGATATGGTAAACCTGACTATCAAAGTGAAGCTCTCATTACACCTAGCAGGTGTGAGATCCGTGAGTTATCTGATGCTTAAGCTGGAAGGTACTGTGGAGAAGACGTCAACTGATTTAAGTCTAAATTTGCAGTGATACGGAACACACCTCACTGTGAAACGTTTAGACTATGCTCCCTTTACAAAAAAAGTAGTGGAAAATATGATAAAAACAAAGTGAGAAAGTTAGAGTCTCCTTTTGAAATATAAGGATATAGAGAAGTAACAATTGATTTATAAATGAACAAAATGAAAACATTTATCGACTAGTTTTCAAAAATCGCTATTAGAGAAGAACCTTCTATGTGGGTGTGATAAAATGTTGAAACTAATGCCTGCGGAGACCCTTAAATTTCAGGAAAACTTAGGGTGGGATCCTGCTACATTCATTAAGCTGACCCTACCTCCACTCCTAAAGTACAATTTGATAACGTTACCATCTCGTGAGCTATAGATGTAAATAATCCATCCTAGTAGACAGAGTAGAACAGGTTGTATTAGAAAGATGAGGATTTGAGATTCTATGTTTAAGCGGAATCCGTTAATAAGAATATAATCATGGCATCCACAAGTACGTACAGATGAGATGGGATCTTGACCTTCAACAGAGGAAAGAACTCTTCCAGGGTTTTCGATAAATCATCAGACCTATTCAGCAGCAAATTAGGACATGCGAGTAGAGGATCACGATGTGAAGGACACCAATTGACCAGCGTCTCGCCATAGAGTACCAAAAACTTCAGAAAGAGGTAGATCGTCGATCAAGGAACTCATTGATTTAGAACTATGAGTCAAAACCAAATGCACCGACTACGCTGTGGTTTGTATGGAAGAAAACGTAGCATTAGACATGCGTATAGACTATGCGTTAGTATTCTACTCACTATGAAAATCTGTGAAAGATTTGCGGATTGAAGTGTGAATTTCATATCTCGTCTTTAATTTGACCTAAAGGGTTCTACAAATCCGATGCAATAAGGAGCTAAGCCCTTACGGTTTGTGACTCATTCCAGTACTAGGTGAATGTATTACCTTTTGGTATGAAGAAACGAGTAGTACTTTCCAGCGGTCCTTAGAATATATGCGTTCGTAGCTCGCACATTCGAGAATATTATCGTTTTATTATAAATGATACATTTTGCCAACAATGCACTTCTTTTGCTATTGGAACTTTTAATCAAGGCTGGAATTCCGTCCTTGCAATTTAGAAAAGCTATCATTGTTTGTATTCATAAAAATAAAAAAAAAAAAACCTCCAGATATTCTGAACAGCTACCATCCTATTTCCTTGACAAGTGTTTTATCAGTTTGTAGAAGGAATAATCACTTCTCATCTAAAATCAACTAAAATTCAATACCCTTTGAGCCCAGCTCAGGCTGGATTTAGAAAATATCAATCTCCAAACCAACAGGTCACTCTTCCTACCACCAGTCTAAGGATGCCTTGAACAAAGATGTTCTATGCTAGCTGTGTTTGTGGACTTTGAGGCTGCTTTATAGTTTTGGTGAATCAAATGTATCCCAAAATTGCAGATTCTGGGTGTGTAAAATGCTTTCCTGAATCAAGGATTTCATTTCACAGCATTTCTGCACCACTTGTTTCTGCACACACTTGAGATTCATTGTTCTAAACAAGAATGAGACAGGCTCAACAGGCACTCGTGATTTGTCCACTTAATTCAATCTTTATTATGACCTTCCCGACATCTGACTTCTGATGGACTGACTGTCAGAAGCTCTTTTGCGGACTATTTCGTTAGTTCGGTGCCGAGATGCGGACCAATCCAAGTTAAATATCACCTAAGACTCTTGATATGGATTGTTTTAGATATGTGAAAAGTATACTAAAGAAGCTTCTAGCCAATTCTTAAGTATACAAATTCAACCCTTGTCTTTAGGTGTACTGTTTTGAACATAATGATGTATCGAAGATCTGTGCTTTGATAGCAACACAAACTGAGAAGACATTAAGATGTCGTCAAAGGCAAATAAGACTCCACCCTTCTAAAAGATTAGCTGGAGTAAATAGGAAGCGATACTTTGAATACAACCTATAGACTCATATTCAATGATTCTGAATTATTGAAGAAGTTTTGATTTCAGCCTCTGAACTTACCTTGAATCTTCGTGATAATCTAAAACCAGGTCTTATGGATGATAACCGGGAGTTGAAACAACAACTCGTGCTCATTATGCAATTATTTGTCACCAACAAATTACAATTTAAATCGGAAGAATGCTACTGTTCATTATAACATACTTATTAGACTTCAGACAGCACTTTCTGCAGAGATTAGATTATGGAAGGGCATGTAATCTGAAGATTAAAACGAGTTCATCCAATGTATTTATGATAATGCCCAGTATAAGGTTATAAATGACATGCTTTATGAGTTACTTTTTCTTATGTCCGCCAGAGTATATGGTTATATGGTACTGATGTCATACTAGACTTGATTCGAAAATGAAAAAGTGACTTTTGTCCCATTTCACTCTGCACCATTGCTTTATAAACTATTGATACTGCTTTCCTCCAAACGAGTGTCTTCTACATGCTTATTGATTGATCCCTTCTGAATTTTCTCGAGGTGCTGGACAGGTATTTTAGTGACTCTTTCATTTTACCTCTGTTGGAACATTTACCCTCACTTTGATGAAGAACTGAGGTCTATCCCTGTAGTCCTGATTTTGAGCGTTTCGACAACTTGCTGTTCATCTTGATATTTTCGAGAGAGCTGTAATATTTTCAGATTTGTCTTCTGGTTCTGTTCAAAATCAGAAGTTCTCTGTGTACAGAGATGAAGAGTTCTCCTGAAGGAATTCAAAGGAAAAGTATCTTTATAATGGGTCTCATCCCATTGTGGTCTTCGGGAATAAACAGCTGGTTTTATAACAAAAACGGACTACTAAAAGATTCTGCGTAGAACGCTAAAAGACTTGTAGATGTCTGCTCTCCGCTAAATTGGAGATCAAGAGAATTTTAGCAACATTTCATCATGTGAATTTCTTTGCGCTGTGTATAAGTTCGAGTGCCCTGTGGACCTAACGTCCTGGATCTCCCTGTGTGTGCTGCCTTGGCTATGTTTAGACTTTGACTGGATACGATTGTCTGGTACCTACTTGTTTCCTTTTAACATTATTAACTCACCCATATGCTATGTGTGATTCTGAATAGCTCATGGTTGCTACACATCTGGACGAATGTTCTTATTAAGTAATTTAAATTTTAAAAATATTGAGAGCTCTTGTCTAATGACTTAATGTCAATAACCTAGTATTTGTTTAGTAATAATAATATTTGTATATGGTTCATCGGCAACAGACATAACGATATAATCTAACCATATTGAAAGGCACCTCAACATTGTAATGCATATGTTATCAAATTAGTCAAGACTGTAGACTCAAATTCAGAGTACGGATCGAAGCCATGTTCATTCATGATTTATTTTCTTGTTGTTTATGATTATGTATTCTTTATAAATATTTTATTTTGAGCCATAAAGGCAAACAGTCTTTCCATTTTAAATGCTTCATCTACTTGCTTTTATTACAGTAAATTACTATATATTCTGTTTGTTAGAGAGTTGCACAGAAATTCCATCTTCGATAATATTCTATAATGTAGTATTGTTTTGTGTATGTGTGTTAATAACTTTTGTAGCATCATCGTTCCTAAGGCGACCTGATAAGTTTCTTAGGAGGAGGAGTAAGATCTGAGAAAATATCCAAAGCTCAAGCATCCATTGTGCTGTCAAGCCAACCGCTTAATAAAATAACAACAGAATTCTGAAACTGTCTGGAGAAAAGGAGCTAGAAAATTCAAATACGAAAAGATATAGATTGATCTTGAGCGAAAGTTCTGCGATTGAATACAAAGTTGTTTTGTTTGATTTGAGTTTTGCTGTTAATTTATTGATTTCCCATCTTTAAAATGTTTTACTTAACGTGTGAAATATTTGTTTAAAATAAATTGTATTATTTTCTTTTGACGTCATCTTTGTATCCAGAACTTGCCTTCAATCGATTGAACATATTTTTACTAGATCAAACAGAAAATGACATAGATGAGTTGAACAAGAAGTGAGATCTATCATGGATCCATTCATGTAATTCTGTCATCTAATTAAGACGAAACGTGTCAGTGCAAAGTTTCCCTCGATCAAGTAAAACAGAATCAAATAGAAACTCGGCTGTTAATAGTGCCGCAAAAAAGGCACAGAGGACCCGACGTTCTTGAGACAATCGTTACTGGCAACGAGACCTGGGTGTTATGTTTACTGATGGGAATCGTTTCACCGTTATCTATACCACTTGACATGGAAGAAAGTAGGAACATTGTTACATTCAATTAACATCAGGAAAGAGACCTTGAGGTGGTCTGAAGTGCTTGTACGAGAGGCATCGCTGAATGACTAATGGAACACTCTTGTTTCGACAGGGATCTACTTACTGCAATGAAATTATCTTCCAACACTTGCGTTTGTTCCGATGTGTCATTGGTCTAGATTGTTTTGTGAACTACAGTCACATCCACACAGGACCTTGCTGTTGGGAGCTTTTAGAAAGTTAGAGTACCTGCATGAAGGAATTATCCAGCGTGTTCCCTGATTCCATCGAACATGTGTGGGAGCTTTGGGAAGACGCTCAAGCAAGATCGTATATTGCAGAGAACACTAAACAGCTGAAATAGATTCTCCTTGAGAGTGGCAACCAATCTCAATAACTGCTAGATAATTTGGTATTGAGTATGACCAGACGGTTTCACCAATCATTGCGTTAGAGAAAGTCATATCTCTTGCTAAGGGACATTAAATTGTTCTTGTTCTTAGCCAGACATTGTTTTTACTACGGCTATTTTTCAATAAAACCTTTTTCTCTTTTATTCTCAATATATGTACAAATATTTTTGTTCCTACGCTTTTAAGTGCTAATTAGCTCTGTTTTATTAATTTACATCACCGAGTTGAATTTGGGGATTACGATACATCTGAAAAGTTGCTTTTAAGTGATTGACACACACACACACACACACACACACAAACACACACACACCAAACTGACTTACACACACATCATCATCAATATATATTATATCAGTGTGTGTATGTGTGTTTTGGTGCACTGTCAATCCAATATAGTGGTTTCAGTGTTACATTGGATTGAGACTGCGTAACAAATACTACACAAAAGTAAAAATTTAACTTTTTTAATTTTAAAAAATACTTTATGTAAGTGCGTACTAATGGTATGGATGTTTTAGGTTTAATTTTATTTCTTTTTGTTGAAATATATTAGTTTCCTTTTTTTATTGTTGAATTCTGTTTTTGGTTTTTTGATTTGTTTGTTCTTTACGAGTTAATGTAGTTTTTGCAGATGTGACAGCTGGATCCTTGAAACTAGTTTGAACATACATTTTCCACTCCAAAATGTTCAACAAATGATCACATTTGTCTACTTTTGTTCTTACTATGAATGTTTTCCCTTGATTTTTCATATGCTGTTTAAATTTTTTTTTACTTAATTTGGTTGTAGTTTTTAATTAATAGTTATAATTGTTATGAATAAGTATTATTTGTATAACAATATTTAACTCAATTGTTGGTTCATTTTTATTAGAATGTTTTGTTTATATATAAATATCACACACACAGATACACACGCATACACACACATATTACTGAATACTTAACTATCCCTTACCCACAGCGTTGTTACATATATGATTTACCCCTTCCACCATCCAAATGCCTTGAACTCGGTAATTACAGATGTTTCAGACGAGTCTGTATCTACAAACGTAGGAAAGAAAGAACGTGAGTGGTAAGAGCGAAAAAAACATAAATAGACAGATTGAGAGAAGGGAGGTGAGATGGTTACAGTTTATTTGGTCTTTTCGACGAACGAAGAAAGAAAAAACGTACTTCCCCTGACAGTATTCGGCTCAATTCTGATTTATAAAAAGGGGTAAATACCCAATGTAAATAATGCATTACTTGTATAATACCTATTAATTAGTATAATTAAACTTATATAATAACTTAAAATTTGTGTAATAATATCTGAGCAATAAGTAATCCCCACATATTTAGGGTATTTGGATGCGATATAAGTCAAACAATTAGCCGGTAGAAAAATATCAATGTCGATAAAATGCTGTGAATTTCGATATACATCATGATGGACTATTCTTTAAGGTTCAAGATGATATTTATCGTCGGATTATATAAAGTTGGAACTTTTACCGCTTGTGAATCCAGTCGATAAATAGAGGTGAACTTTCGGTTATCAGTATAGCAATATTGAATCCTGTGAGCGCAATTTAAAAATAACTATTTTCTTAAGATGAAACTGTTTCATTGCAAAAGCTTAAATTATACAATTTGGACTATTTCTGTAGTATCCATAAATATAACACGTAAAATAATTTATTTTTCCAAAAGGGATTGTCACAATAAAGACAGAGTATAAGAGTTTGACGGATTGAATTTCTTAACTTTTGTGATAACTAATATATTAAGAAATTAAACTTCTTAGAAAAAGAATTTTCTGACAACGAACCAATATCTGTATATTTTTTTTAAAAAAATTTAGAGTTTGATCACGTTAAAGAAGAAAAAACTAAAATAATAAGTTTTTATCCTACCATTTAAAAATGTTAGCAAAAAACTTTCGAAATGAAGAAAATGATGATGAGGACAAATTGTTTCTCTTGAACAGGGATGTCCACCATTTTTGCTTCCCTGGGCCGCATTGGAAGAAGGTGAATTATTTGAAGCGATAGAAATAAATATAAACTTAACAGCCATAAAAGCTAAATACATATAATTAACATAATTAAGTAATTAAATTTTAATACTTTATAATTTTTGTATCATAAATGCTGCAACATGAAATTAGATTGACATAAGACAATGTATCCATATCTAGTTCGATTAAAGAAAATGTAGTTCTCTTGGTCTTCATCAGATATTTTGTTTCCAATTTCAATCATAGTGTATTTCTCTCTTGAAAATAGTTACTCTCAAATGTATGTGATTCCAAACAATGATGACATCAATAAGGAATGATTGATCAGTAAAGGATTATTGCATTTGGGAGATATGATATATAAAGATTCAATAATTAGACTTTACTAAATTTCTTCAAGTTACATAAAATAGTGTAACTTTGTGTATTACCTCTGAAAATTTACGGCAGCATGTCTATATCAATTTTAAACGGAGTCGTAAAATTAAACCACACTTGTTAATACTGCAATTTGTTTTGGATTCCCTTCTCTCCATTAATGGCCCAGATCTACTGAGTTCATATTATATCAAACACCAGCGGAAGACACCAAAAACCAGCTGATTTGTCGTTTTCTAGATAATCTATAGGTGCTCTCACTCCTATGTTCCATGATAACTTTATGATTCAAGGTCTAACCCATTCAGTTATCAATGGTTATTAATTTTGTAAATATTTGAATTAACTCTCTTCTTTGGTTCTATTTGAATGAGTGATATTTTCATGCCGAATACTAACATAAATGACAAATAGATATTGATATTGGCATACATTAAATTATTCTGGATTACAACTAACTGATCCGAGTCATTTAAGTTTAGTATATGCTTACACTTCTAATTACCTCTTAAAGAGTCAAAGGAATGATTAAAGAAGTAAATAACGAAGCTCACTAGAAGATCAAAGGTGTAGATGATAAAGTTCAAAGGAAAGTATAGAAAGTAAAGGATGAAGTTCAAGTAAAAATCAGAAACAACGAGTAGAGA
Organism: Nephila pilipes; assembly: GCA_019974015.1. NCBI lineage: Eukaryota > Metazoa > Arthropoda > Arachnida > Araneae > Nephilidae > Nephila > Nephila pilipes. The sequence goes on along the minus strand of BMAW01065127.1, from coordinate 541,605 downwards.
CTTAATGATCTTGAAATCAAATCAAATAATCTCCAGGTTAGCTCAGAACTCATATATTCTAGGTCGAATGTCAAAGATTTGTCATTCGACTGTCAAACATCATGGATTGTTTTCAAGATTCAGTTCAGCATTATTAGTTCTATAAATGGATGGACGGATTTTGTGAAAGCCAGGAAACTTGCAGCCTCTCTCCGAGCTACACTTGTAGAGATTTGTAAAGAATTTTCGCTGTTCAATTGACGGACGTAATTATCATAAAAAACATTCTAGAATCTCGATTTATAGATAACTATTTTACCCAGTTTTAGAGAACTGAACTGAAAGCAAGACGTCAGGTGCCAAGTGAATGTCTCCAGGAACTATCCGCTGATGTGGAGCGAATAATGTGCTAGTTCAATGTCAATTGCCATCTGGACGTTCGGAAAAGTTTAGCATTTCAGTACTTTATCAAAGCTATATCAGAGACGAAGATATGCAACATTCAACAAGATTGATAGAAAGGTACATTGATGGATACCGAAATCATCTCTGGCGTATACATAGCTTGAAGTATGAGATTAAAAAAACTATTTCGAAGATGTCCAGGGTCATGTATAATCAATAGAAATAGAAGATGAATTTGAATAGCTATTCAACTGATACTAAACAGAAAAACACCGCTCGGCAAAATCCGAACGTTGCTTGATGGAAGAACAACAAACAGGAGCACATACTGAGAGAGTTTTTGGAAATTTGATTGCATCAGTAAGACTAACCTATGGCCATCTTGAAGGGTGAAGACTTCCCTTACTGAATAAAATTTCTGAAGAAGAACCGAAAGTCTTCACTCTTAGCGGAAAGGGAAATTATTCTTACTTTCAAAGGACCTATTTGTGGTATCCCATGTTTAATGAGGGTGGACATAGTTGTCTGTGTAACTAATTTAAATTTTAACTTGGCCCAGAAACTGAATGGACAACTTATCTACAAGACTCACAACAGTTCATTAACAAATACTACTTAGTGGTATTTGTTAATTAAGAACTTTAACAATAAAAAGATTAGAATTAAAAACTGATATAAATTGACTATAATTGAAGATAATAGGATGCAAAACAGGACAACAGGAAAATGAAAATCTATCTCTCATTTACAGTTTTTTAAGAAGTATATATATATACGAAGAAGAGAATGTACTTCGCTTTAATTCAAGGTTCAAGCCTGCAGAAACCCTCTAAAATAAATATGGCTCGCAGATAAACTTCTGTTGACGATGGTAACATGCATATCTCATTAATGGGATGCGACGAGTGAATGTATATAGGTTTATGGAGCAAAAGCCAATTCTAGCTCTTGCGCAGGAAACGAGTATTGCAACATTATAGCTGATATAACTGATCCGAGTATACTCTCGGCTTGACTATATTGAAAAATTTAATTTTTCAGTAGCTATGGAGGAGAATTAGACGAGGAAATGCGGAGAGGACATTCCTTTGTTTTTAGCCAGTGTATAGCATTTAAAGTTATGCTCTGTATCGGCAAATGATAGGACTAAAATACCAGTGAAATCCTAATGCCTTATTTAGAGTACTCCTGAAGTTTCTGGTCAATATAGGTATGCCGTAATAAATTTTCCTAGCTAAGTCTCCCAGAAATATTCTAGAAGTGGTCGCATTAATTTAGGAAAGTTATCCCCATTCGAGTTATGAATTTGGCCAATATACTAAAGAATGTGGAAAAAAGGATCTGTTATTGTGAAAAGTGCGCCAATAGTTTATATCATCTTCAAGTATTTTCCAAGTTACAAAATTTTCAGCCAATCTTGGAGAATCTTGAAGATTTGGTTTGTTTTTATTAACGTCGCACTAGAAACAACACGTGGGCTATTGCGTTAGGACCTCGTAATTTTGGAAATCGGTCAAGTGAGAAAATCTTGTAGAACTTATTGAAGAGCAACGAATAACAGCACGAAAATTCCTGAAAGAATTTCAGAACATGTTTCTACATAAATGCGTTGATGGCGGCCGTTCTGCAATATAACTTAATATAGAATTAATACAGGAAATTATCCACAACTAAGCAATATCCAAAGCGGTGGTTTACCTTTCATATTTTAAAAAAAGAGGAAACTGAGGGTCTGGTTAGAGAGGTAGTGGAAGATGTGAATTAGTGAAAATGATGGTTATTGGCACAGGAGCCAGATAGGAATATGCTGCGTCATTTTTCTCAAACGTCTGTGGTCCAGACGTATGAGAAAAATTGAAGAAAGACGAAAATTCGTTGACAAGAGGGAGAGTTGAAAATAGTGAGAAATTGCCAGAGTAACCCGAGGATGCGTCATCCGTGTTTACCAAAGACGGTAAACCCCGTGAGAAAGAAAAAAATCACTAGGGTGCCTCAAGGTCATGATGCCCGTACTTACATGAAGAGAGATGATGAACGATGGAATAAGAATCATCAGGAACTTGGATTTTGATTACTGTGATTGTTAAAAATAAAGATGGATCGAGACGATTCTTTTTTGATAACACGAAGTAGAATGACATTAAAGTTTCCCCTCTACCAAGTATAGAAGACACTCTGGATTCTTTGAACGAAAGCCAATGTTTCTCGAAATTAGATTTGAAAATTAGATTCTGCTAAGTCAAGATCCGACCTGAAGAAATAGAAAATACTTTCTCCACCAGACAAGGACTTTGGTAATTTATAGTAATGCCTTTAGAATTTTGTAACGTGCCTGCCACATCTAAAAGACTAAAGACTAATGAAAACTATTTTTTGGATTTTCATCTGAAGCCTGCTTAGTGTATATTGATGACATAATAATAAGTCGAACATTTGAAGAGCATTTAAATAGTATTTGCAAATTATTCAAGAGAGAATATACACAAAGTCAGCCTTAAGTTAAGCCTTAAGGAATGCAGGTTTTTCTAAAGCATGTTACTTATCTTGGATACTGTATTTCAGCTGGAGGAATTAGCACCAATTCAAATAAAATAAGGACAGTAGTTGATTGACCTTGTCCAGAGATGGCGCATAATCTTCGAATTTCCTTGCGTTCTTGTTGCACATGCTATGTAAGAAATAACTCCACATTAGCAAGACCTCTGTATGAATTACCTGAGGCTAAATCAAACTTTAATTGGACTGAGCAATATGAGACACATTTCAATAGTCTAAAGCAGGCTCTGATAAATTCTCCTTTTTTGATCTATCCCTAGACTGTCAAACATTTTATTTTATATACACATGCTCGTGATGAAGGGATAGGAACCGTGCTATCAAAGAAAATTGGAAATTTAGAACCTGTCATCGCTTATTTCATCATGAGCTTTCTTTAAGCTAAAAATAAATTATTATGTGACACGTAGGGAATTACTAGCCTTCATTAAATCTAGTGCGCATTTCTATCAATACTTCTATGAACGGAAACTTTTTCTCTGGTTCGATTATGCTTCCTTGAGGTAGCATTTTGAATTTTAAGGAATTTAAAGGCCAAATAGCTTGCTGGTTCCAAAAACTTCAAAAATGTGATTTCGAGATTCGGTATTGCAAAAGAACCTCTGACAGAAACGCAGATATCGAACACCCTTTAAATAGAATTGAAAAATTTACATGAATGTCGAGAAAATGTCCAGAATGGAAACAGATATTTCGATGACAACTGCATATCTCTTGTTTCCAAATGAGAACCAAAACGCACAGCTAAGATATCCTACTATTAGGCCAATTCTAGATAAATTAAATTCGGAGGATCAACTATCTTAGCAAGAAAACCCTCCGGAAAATCTTACCAAAAAAAAAAAAAAAAAAAAAAAAAAAAAAAAACCGAATGTGGATCTTTGGGACTACTTACTTCTTAATATTAAGTTTTTTTTTTATTGTAATTCTGAGAGCAATGAAGGGAGCCGTTGTCGATGGCAACTGTTTTTGCAGAAGTGTAGAATTCAAGAAGTTCTGCAAGAGAATTTTGATAACGCAAGTGGTTTGGGTTTTGAAGTTTTGAAACATTTACGTAAAATTCAGGAAAGATTTTATTGGGATCGACTTCGAGTTAATGTTGCAAAATAGTGAAAATTCCCCGAGTGAGGAGCGCAAAAGGATCCAAAACAATAACTAAAAATCGCTTACAGAACTATAATGTGTATGTGCACTATTCAAGATAATAACTTTGGATATTTTATAATCTTTCCCTGTAACGACAAAGGGAAATCGGCAGGTCCCAGTATTCGTGGACTATTTTACCAAGTGGCCTGAAGCTATTCCCGTTACAGATCAAGAAGCCTTGACCATTCCTGAGAAACTCTTTCAAAACTGGATTTCACGTTATGGCGTGCCAATGGTATAACATTTGATTGAAAGTACACATTTTAATTCCGCCCTTTTTTTCTGAGCTTTGCAAACTTTTGGAAATCTGCAAAGACTCAGATGACAACATTGCATTCTAAATCTCATGGTATGGTAGAGAAGTTTAATAAAACGATTTTAAATAGTTTGTGTTTATTTGTTTCGCAGACTCAGACTGACTGAGATACACATTTGAAACTATTTCTCTTGCCATACAGGATCGCAGTCCATAAAGTTACCGGGTAGATATCGGCAGAGATTTTTTTTTTGGTCAAACGTTGCGACTGCTAAGTTGCAATCAGTATTAATAAATAAACGTTGTACTACTAGTCAGTACAAGTTCTGATACCTGTGTTTTGTCTTTTCCTCAATATTTATGAAGAAAGTGTCATTTTCCTTTATACTCTATTTAAGAATGTTTTCGCCATGTACCCACAAGACGAAATTTGTAACAATATTTAAATAAGTACTTAAAAATAGTCTTTATAATATATGAAACTATATTTTAAATGAATTTAGGGTAATATGTCAAAAAATAAAGCTGTAATGATTTCTATTCATTTAGCCTCTGGAGCTACTTAATTATAATGCTTGATGTGAGTACTTCGCATTGTAAAAGAAGTATGATATATTTAAATACGCATTACAAAAAGACATATAGCAACAAGAGAAACAAGAGAAAGCATAGAGCATAGCAACAAGAAAAATAGCAACAAGAGAAAGAAGAAGACTGAGGAATTAGAAAATGTATTACATTATAATTACTACATATTGGTTCTAGAAACTGTGATAAGATGCATTAAGACAATGTATACTTGACTTAGATCCCGTCACTAGAAGTCCATTTGCATCGGATTCAGTAATTTTAAGTCTACTGTTTAAAGTTACCTAGGTAAGCAGAATACTTCACAATAATATTTCGTTAAGGATGCAATTAATTAACTTTTCCGCATTTCTATTTGTGGATATATTGTTTATAGTAAAATTAGTAAAATAGTTAAAGAGTTTTGATTTATTATTATGTCGTTATGTCTCTAAATCATAACAAAGACAATTCTTTACAAATATTTTTCACTTATAAAATTAGCTAGATTATTATGTTTCGTAACATATATGTGAAACAGATAAAATTATATACAAAAACACATTGTTCTTTGTAATTTTTTACATGCTATTAGATACAAATTACTTTTTGATTAATATAGAGATTGCACATTCACTAATTACCATAACACAAAAATTTCGTTTTGAATACACATAGCTATGAAAAAAATATAAAATAACATCAGTACTACTAACAAGATTACATTCATAAGAAAATAATATTTACAAGAGTTTACAAAACATATTCAATTTATAATACATCAAGGTATGACGAGTGGGATATGAGTCAAAGATTTGGAATCCTTAAGGAAGTTTAAAGGATTATATAACATGCACTTTAATTTCCACATTGCTGACAAACAATGCTATTAAAATTATTATTAACCTTCTAGGTTAATACAAAAAATTTCCACTTTAAATAAAATAATTTTCGATTTATAATTCCCCCCCCCCCCGGGGGGGGGGGGGGGGGTGGTTTTTTATATATATATAACATATATTTTCAAAAAATTATATATATCAAGTTTGAGATTGATATCATTGCATGCAGAATTAACAGTATTTTTATTGTACGTTTTCTTAATTTGTACAATTTGAGACTTTTCAAAAGGCGTACTTCGAATGTTGTACGTATATGAGTAAAAGAAAGAACTTTTATAGTATGTTAACTTGCACAATTTTAATTTTTTCAACAGATGTAGCTCGAATATTTAAGATATATGTATAAAATAATACGATATTTTTAATTTAATGTACTACTACTACAGCATTCTTAAAGAACAATTTAACAAATAAGCTGAAATTAATACGCATTTTCTCTAACATTTATGAGCATACCTCATTTAAAAAAGGGATACATTTAATTTTTACAATTTAAATATATGTTACCACGGAGGCATATTGAAAAATGTATGCCTATACTAAGCAGCCAAATAAAACTAAAATATTAATACCCAGTTCTTAAAAATTTGAGTGTAAATACAAAACTTACAGAAGAAAACTTATTTAAAAAAAAAATTCGGTATTTTCAATTCTTTATTACACAAATGTTTTACTTATATAAATGATATTCCCATTGTATTATTATTTTGCATTTCACATTTCCCTTGAATTAAATATTTTTCTTCTCATTAACTTTTTAAAAACGAAATAATTTAGCTCTTAAAATCAATCTCAGACCGAATATTTTTTTTTAAAAAAAATATATTTGATTTTGGAACACTGTACTATACTTCTTTTGTACACGTGGTTGAAAAAAATAGTAATAAATTTAATTGTAACTAATATTTAAACTTTTCTTTTATACTAATCAACTCTTTATTTAGGTATAGTAATATTTAGCCATTGTATAGTTAGCTGCTTCACGCGTCTACGAAAATTCAGTCAATGATTCGTTTTTGTATTTTTTTATCAGCTTGATTTACAAAGACTTGAATATTACTATAAATATTCTAAAAAAACATTGAAAAAGTTAAATTAAACTATAAAAATAATAATATCAGAGTTTAAATAAATAAATTTTGCAATCAATCTAAAATACATTCACAAATATTTGTCACGCAATGAACTGATACTTTTCCTCGCTATTTTTAATACCATCGTTATTCATCGAAGAGCAAACGATATTTATTGATTATTATTTATGCTGTTCTTAAATTATTCCTTAAGTGAATATTGAAATAATTTTGCTGCATAAAATAGAAAAACCTTTAATTTCCTTTTAAATCGATATATAGCCAAGAGATGGCGCTACTATACTTTTAGATAAAAATTCAGTTCGGCTTGCTTTAAATTATTACTGTATTAGAGCCACATAATGAATTGTTAATGAAGAAAATCGTGATTTTGAGCCGTGATCAAATGTCACTTTTCTCTTTTCATCCCTAATCACGTGAAAAATATTAAGTGGTGAAATAAAGTATAATAAGTAGAGGTGTGAGATCTTAAAGCGTTGATATGTGGAGAAGAGAGCTTTAAGAAAAGAATCGGAAAATTTATTTTGTTTATGTAATATATGCAATTTTTTTTTAAAAAAATAATTCTATTTATGTCTTAGCTCTTTTATATTCTTACGATCAATTCTTTTTTTTTTTCAAAATTAAATACCATTTTTCTTTTCTATATTTTAGGATATGTTCCCAATGATAACCTAAAGGTTGAATAAGTAAACTTATTTTATATTATAATTTAAAGTATAGCTTGTTCTAAACAGTAAAATATGTTGTAAAAAGTGTAACTTAGTTTATAAAATATAACGTATTTAAAAAGCTTATTTTGGAAAATACAATTTGTTTTATAAAGTATAACAGCATGACTTGTTAAAAAAATTATGACTTATTTTAAAATACACACCGAGGGTAGAAAAATATATAAAATAATATAAGAATTTTTTCATGCATTATCAGTTCAAAGGCATCACTCAAATCAAACTAGTTATGTGACATTTATTTTTATAACTTTTTAATGTAAAGTATATTAGTACAATAATTATTTACACAGTTAATTTCTATTCTTTAAATGACCTCATCATATTCTTCCTAAATCTGGACAGTAAGAATGTTTTAGTGGTATAGTTAAAATTTTGTTTTTAATTAATAATAACTTGAGTTAAGTTTAAGTTTTCAAATTAGTTTCTGTTTTTAGCATTAAGTCCAAGAGGCTATTGTTTTAGTTGGATCACTTTTGCATACCATATCACTTTCCAATTTTTTATCGTTTGCTTCAATTTTAATTACATTTAGCTTAAATATATTCAGTTTGATAATTTATTGTTTGCTTTAATTTTAATTACATTTAGCATAAGTATATTCAATCTAATAATTTATCATTCGCTTTAATTTTAATTACATGTAACCCGTATAATATTCAATTTAATAATTTAGCGTTTGCTTTAATTTTAATTACATGTAACCCGTATAATATTCAACTTAATAATTTAGCGTTTCCCTTAATTTTAATATTGGACAAGTTTACCACTGTTCATTTCTCGACATTTCCTTGTTTTCTTTAATTTTCACACTTAATTGAGCAATTTAATAATAAATAATAGTAAAATAAAAGTGCACCTTCGGTGGCTAAACCTGTTCTCAAACTTTGCAAAGAACTTTTTTATTTGAATTTGTATTAATGCACTATACAAATGCAAATGCAAAAAAAAAAAAAAAAAAAAAAAAAAAAAAAAAAAAA
>BMAW01065127.1:513693-532964 GCA_019974015.1 Nephila pilipes | reverse complement strand
CTTTTATCATAGGCAGAGATTATACAATGAAATTATTAAAATGCCTTATCCTTATTCTATGAAACACTCATATTTAGATATTTCGCTAATGTATTTGAAAAAGTCCCTTTGGGCAACCGCACCTTCTCCCAACAGGTTCAACACTGTCCAGGGCAAGAAGCTGAAATGCCTCTTCTTGATCGCAGCTGGGCGAAATCTGATCACTCTCCACTCAGGTTCGTTCGTTTTGGTTCATTTCTACTTGCAAATGTGAAAGATTTTCACTGGTTTAAATACAGAGGGCGTCATTCACGTTTTCTGCCTCTATGTCAAAGAGCGAAATCTGACGCTGCGTCTACGCGCCGTTCATTGGAGTCTGCGGGCTTGCCGTACGCATGGCTTTTGCCGCGTATGATCTAGAAAGATTCAAATGCGCGTAATTTCATTTTTTTTTACATATTCAAATGATTAATTTTAACCTTCATTTTTTCTTCAATGAGATCAACACATTTTTGAATTTTTGCTATAGTTTTTTCGAAATCATGAGGCTTAAAGTATCCTGTGCTAAATGTAGGGTTCTAGAAACAAAGTAAATGTAAACATTTATATTTTACTTTTGCTATTATACTTTAAATAATTATGTTTTTTATTATTATATTTTTTATAGAGTATAATTTATTATTATATATTTTAGAAATTATTTATTTAATAATTTATAAATTTTAAATAATTATACCTACTTTTATGCTGATAAAGTATAAATGTAATAAAGTAATATAAAAAAATTAAATATAATTTATTTAAAATGCTAAAACTACTGATATTAAAAAAAAGAATTTTTTCATTTCTGATTTATTTATTGAATTAAATAATGGTCGATAAAATACAAGAATCTATTGTTATCATCATATCATAATCTTATTTGTTACATAAAAAATAGAAGCACCTTAACCAAAACATGAATAAATTCCTGTGTATATAGATATAATGACTGTACAAACAACACATTTTATCTTCCCTAATCAAATGAATGAAGAAATGCTTAAAATGTAACAGAAGAAAAATTACTTAGAGTTGGTCTTAAAATGATTCGAAACTACTCAGAAAATTTTGTATTTTAAATCCTTTTCCCCATTTATGTTCAAAAGACAAAGAACAACAAAATTTTTAATATTCTTTTAAAATGTAAAGTTCTAAAATAAAATAATAAATGAAAGTTTCAATTGTAAGAACGTTTCGTTTTTTTTTTTTTTTTTTTTTTTTTCTGGATGAATAATCTTTTAAGATTTATTTGACTGTTTCACTGTACAAAAGGTTTTTTAATGAATCCATTAACATGATTTTTTTCCCCACCTTCAAGAAAAAGAACAAATGGATATATTTAAATTTATTTTAAGTGTAAAATTAATATTTGATTTAAGTCAGCTTACTTTAAAATGCCAAAATTCTCATTTTCAAAATGTAACATACGTCATCCTTGATACAGATCAGTACACTATGAATAATTTTAAAGATTATATGAAATAACTACATACATCTGGATACTTTTTGTTTTTTTCAAGACCAATTTAATTTCTAGATAAAAATGGAGTTAATGAATATTTTCGATATATTATGAACCAAGTTGCCTTGTATATCGTAATCAATGATTCCTCACTTGGTCATGATTCAAAATTAAGAAAACCTCTACCAACAGCTATTGTAGGTCTAATGCTACGTTGATTTGAACCATCCCCACCGCAATTAACTACAAATAAAGTGCACATATAAGTTATTTTAAGTATATTTTAAAATTTTGATTTTCAAATTATAAATTTATAAAACTTCCATGAATATGTTTAAATATGTTCGAATATTGAGTATGGTAGGGAGACAGTGCGATTAGAATTTGAAAATGCTATTATGTATAAATATGATGATTATAACATAATTTATACAGAAATACATTTTACATTTTTTTCTATGTAACAGGTCAATTGAAAAGTCCCCGGCCTACCATGGCCAAACACATTTTTTGGCAAAATTAGTTTTTTATCATATCAAACTACTAAAATTCAATCATTTTGCGCTTTTGGTAAACACCACAGCTGGCACATCCGCGCCAGCCAGCGCACTTCGCCCGCATGCAGCGCCGCTGCATGCACTGCAGCCGCGGCGCACGGCAGCACCAGCGCCGCTTCAACTTCCGCCGCGCTTTTTTTAGCGCGCTTTTTACGCCGGTTTACCAGCCACGGCTACGCTGCCGCCAGCGCCAAGCGCACGCCGCAGCACTGGCGCGCCGCCCGCGCGTAAACTAGTATTCAGAATACTAGCTACCATTACATCCTTGATAATGGATGATAGTTTTATTCCTTAGTTTTAAAATATAATTTATTCATTACAGAGATTTGACTATTTAATAGCATCTTATTTGCATGAAATTATGTACCCATTTATATAAGATAAAATAAGTTTCTGTGAATGATTCAGAAAACTTTATTTTCAGAAGATTATCTTTTGTTATACGAAAAAAAAATGTTAGAAAATTATTCTTTGTAAATAATCAGTTACAGAAAATTTTTTCATGAATTATCTTGACGTAAAAAGTTTTAAGATCTTGCTTGAATTTTTATTTTGAAAATTAATTGTTCAGATTATTAATAGTGTATATCAACAGTATATTCTTCTCAGCACTTTATCTGAATTAGATATACAGCCTATACTCAAATGATATTATACAGATAAACTTTTTCATTCGATAAATAGGAAAAAGCATCTGAAAATAATAAAATTTCCCTTTTTTACTGCAGAAAATTATGATGAATAAAAGTGTGACCTCAGATCGTGAAGACAAATGCCGAAAAAAAGTATTACCTAGTACAATTTGAAATGTGTACTGATTTCTGTTTATTGACTTCATCTTTGTAAAATTTGATTAAACGAAGAAAATTCAAATTCCGGTCTTTACCAAATTTATTTTTATTGAACCCCTTCCCCGAAATCAATAACCTAAATCACAATTTTGTCACAGAAGCAGAATTTGTCTCATGAAACAGTTTCTACTACAAGTATATATTTACCGCAGTAGAAAGGTATCACAAGATATCCAAATGAGACAATTGTAGCAATTCATTTTTTTATTTATTTCTTATAAAAATCCAGTAGAATAGCAGCAACGTAAACTCTTTTAAATTATTATAGGACTTGTTAATTTCTATAAAATTCTATCATATTTACACATTCTTCTAAGCTCATAATTGCTCAGTTATATATTTCTAATACACTCGAATATAGTTTCCACACAATTCACAAATTTAATAGCTAAATATTTATGAAACTAATGAAACCAAGAATAATCATTTTCATCGATGATCTGGATAAAAATTATTTTTTAAAGTTCAAGAAATAAAATTTTGCTTCGCAATAGTTTCAAATATTTTTGTTGAATATTACAAATTCCAAATAATTCTAATTTTGTTTCAGCTTATACAATATCTCCATTAAGTTTTTCTTATTTTAAATTTTTATTTCTTCAGCTTGTGATAGTTAATAAAAAAAAAATCATGTTGATATAATATTTTTTAGAACCTCTTCGTCTGGATAATTTATTATTATTTAAATGTAAACATAATGGTTTATAAACTTGAGTAGCATATATGTATATTTTTTAAAGTACATACATTCTATTTAAATTATTTTTTTTTTATTTACATACTTTTAGCTTTACGCTAATTTTATTGCCTTACTTTTTTTTTTATTTAAAACTATTCCATCTAGTTTTTTGGTGCTTATGATGTCACTTTGGAATTAGACTCAGTTTGTAATAATTTTTTTTGTAAATAATCATTACTTTTCAATCAATCATTTTTTACGAGCTAGGTAAGGATGGTTTCAGAATTTTTTATCTTCTTTTTCCTAAATGATTTATCTTCTTTGAGAGAGTTATGTATTGAATATATATGGAAATGTATACGCTAACGATATAAAATGAACACATTCAACGTATCTTTCATTTATTCGTATTATTTTGTTGTCAATTTGCTAACTTGGGTCACTTGCTTATAAAACTCTTCCTTTCGGCTATTTGTAGTTCAAGTTTCCCCCCATGAATTTAATGTTTCATATTCAGAAACTTTGACTGCACAATCGAAATAATTGAATTTGAAGAAAAAAATTACTTTATTCTTATCAATTATCAGTCTATAGCAAAAAATTAAGCGCCATTTGATCTGATTACGTACTGACATCTATTAGCAAAAAAAAATTTTTTTGCTATCAACTAAAAATAGTGTATTAACTCATTAAATATTACTCTTAAAAAAAGATACCATATTTTAAGACTAGGAATTAAAAAAATTACATAAAACTACGACTACTTTTCTCAAGTGATTTCATAATGATTTCCTAGATATAACACATTCTTCAAATTCGCAATAGACTAGCAAAATGCCAATTTTAGGCAAATTGGTAAGGAAAGAGGTCGAATAATTGGTCTCTTTTCAAAATAATAGCTAATAATAAGTAATATTTCCTTTATGACGGCAATACATTATGAAAAAGTATTGGAAGCAGCTCCCCCCCCAAAAAAAAAAAAATGTTCCATTTGTAGCTACAATTTGAGATTTTTTTGAAATTCATACACAAAATTATTCAATGGTTATTTAGTTCGAATTACCCAATGCACTTGCCTGGAAGAATGTATCATATAACATTAAAAGAAGCCTAACTTATGATATTAGACATATGTTTAACAGAGGAAAAAAAATAATAAAATATAAAACGTGATAAAATATTTCAGAAATTATTTTCATAAAATAAATATTTAATTTACTAGAGTACAACAACTAGGACTGTCAGGTATATCCCATAACAACCGATATTTTAATCAATTTCCCAAATTTATAAATTCTGCAAGACATATAATAATTAATGAATTTCTTAAAAATAGGTAAAAGCAAATTTTTAAAAACCATTATTTTTTATTTATAACTCAATTAAAAACGATAATAAATACTAGCAGTAATAAAATACTGGTAGCAGTTACTAAACTAGAAATTTTTTACAAAATTATTCAATGGTTATTTAATTAAATTACCCAATGCACTTGCCTGAAGAATGTATCATATAACATTAAAAGCCTAACTTATGATATTAGACATATATTTAACGAGGAAAAAGAAAATAATAAAAATATAAAACACGTGATAAATGTTCAAAGAAATTATTTTCATAAAATAAATGTTAATTTACCTAGAAGTACAACAACTAGGACTGATATGATTATATCCATAACAACCGATATTTTAATCTAATTTCCCAAATTTATAAATTCTGCAAAGGACATATAATAATTAATGAATTTCTTAAAAAATAGGTAAACAAATTTTTAAAAAACCTTACATTTTTTTTATTTATATAACTCAATTAAAAACGATAATAAATACTGGCAGTAATAAAATACTGGTAGCAGTTACTAAACTAGAAATAAAAATATAATAGCTGTTTTTTTAAAATTCTTAAATCATTTCCAGTGACAAAACTACATTAATAGAGGATTTTTTTTTGTTTTTTATTTACATTTTTATTTCTATATAAGGTAATATCATATTAGTTAATAATATAAACCAGTTTTATATCATTCAAAATTTTCAAACCGAAAGTCACTTCAATGAAATCTTGTGAGAATTTTAAATATATATATATATATATATATATATATATATATATATATATATATATATATATATATATAGATGAAAATGAAATAAAACCAAATAAAAAAATAAATTTCTTATGGCCATCTTTAACGATACCAGGACATGCGTGGATTCTGGAACATGTAGAAGACTCCTTGTTTTTTGTGATATATATATATATATATATATATATATACGCCTCTCAATTGAATAAGGGCAGGATTTGGCAGGACATATTTACATTTAGGTACCATTTTAAAAGAAAACTATAACTGAAAATCTGACTAAATTTTTTTTTACTCTCCTATGAAGGGGAATTTATATACATAAAGTGAACCAAAATATTTCTTTTTTTTTTCCTGCACGTAATACCTAAATATTTAAAAAATATTTTCATTTTTAATAAGATAAAATAAATTTCCAAATTATGTTCTATAATTTTTTTTCATAGAAAATATGCAATTTGATTGAAAAATTGTTAACTATTTTTTTATGTATTGTTTCATAGATAAGAGGTAAAATATTTTTGCATGTTTATGGAACATTATTTTGAAAAATGGTACCTACATTCAAATATATCTGAAAAATGTTGTTTATTTTGCATGTTGCGGAAAACTTAACATATAAGTATACTTATAGTTAAAAGAGTGACCGAAATATGGTTATCAGGTGTAAAAAAAAAAAAACTGGCACATATAATTTTAATTTATACATCTCACAAAAGGAAAGAATCTAAAACTGGCTATTTCATTTTATCCCCATTACATGTCTAAGTACTCTTAAGCAATGGAAATCCCAACTCTTTAACAAGGGCGAGAATAGAGTTTATAGAAGTAAGTCGCTATATTATTAAACCTTTTTGCTCATAAAAAAGTGGATAGATTAAAATTCTGTTTGTCCAGTCTTACTTTTGTAATGTAATTTACAAAAAAAAAAAAAAAAAAAAAAAAAGGATGGATGAAAAAATTATAATGGATAAGAAAATGTTGAAATATATACTTACTTACATTAAAGTTATTTTGACATTATGTAAGATTTGCTGATCTTTATGTGTAGAAAAGAACGTATATAATTATTTACACCTGTTATCTGTTAATTACCTTCCTTTTGCTTGCTTTTGCCTTTACACGCGCGGCGCCGCTGCGGCAGCTGGCATACGCCTGCTGCCTTATAATTCAGCTATCACTAAATAATATTATACAATAGCCTTTGGCCAAAATATTATATACATATCCTCTTCTACCTTCTAAATTATAATACTAAAATAAATAAGCTATCAGCTCTATCAAATTCTAAGTAGATGTTGAAAACAATTTGTGACAAAACAATTGACCAACAGAATTATTTTCAAATTTATTGGCCAATTTTTTACGGTGGAAACAGTTAGGGAAAGAGATAAAATGATTTTTGGGTGGCTTGGTGTCATTGGTACATTCTTATCTCAGTAACTATTTTTTCTCGTCCCATTAAATTTTATTTTCATCCAGATTAAAAGTTCTTGGAAGAGCAAAAAGATGTCCATTATCAATTAATATATTTCATAGAATTTTTTCCAAATCTTGAGTGTTTAGCTGGGTAAAAATAAAAGTCACTCAAATTAAATTTTATATAGTTCTTTTAGATACCGCAACCAGGAGGACTACCTGAAATGAGTGACCTTTTTTTTTTTTAAACAGGATCTTCAACTTATTTTAATTACTTTATATCAGTTCCAAATATCCTTTCACTTTTTTCTTTATTTTTTGAATACTTGAATCCATTTTGCATGGATAATCTTATACAGCAGGGTCTATGGCGTCAATAATCTTCTATTTCAGAGATCATTTATGCGTCGACTCAGTTCTCTTTTATTAACATCTGTTGGATTGGCGCAATTAAAAAAAAACTAAAGATTGCATTTGTAGAAAAAAGGCTCCATTTTTGTTTGTATTTGGCATAACTATTTTAGTTTTCTTTATATTCACTCTTTGAGCTCCATACCTTTTTTTTGTATAATTTGATCAAATGTGTCGATTATCTTTTTTATTTCTGGGGCGATTATCTTTTTGTCGTTTATAAAGATAATCATGGCTAACAAATTCTCGATTTTTGTTTCTGTAAAAATATTATAAAATAAAGAAATATTTTTATTGTGACTCAACAGCTCAGTATATAACTGTGAAAGCGAAAATATATTTAACTGAAGTATTTCTTGTGTTTAAAATATTGCCACTCTGATTTCGCTAGCTCTTAACGAAAGCCTCCTTAATTTAATCTAGGTCAGTCCATGTATGTGCAAAGTAATCTTCCAGTCCGTCCTAAACAGCGGCTGCAAGACCAGGCCGAGGTTAAAGGTTCAGCAAAATGTTTAGTTTGGAACAGAAAATATACAGAGGTCAAGTATCGCAGGATATTTTCTGAAATTGATATATATTCTTAGGGTTTCAAGAGGAATATTTATTCTATTGAAGTGATTAGATCTGATTACTGTGCTGTAGATGTTATTTGGAGGAATTAAAATATGTAATTAGAGCTTTAGCTTCAAAAAATTGACTGATTCGAAGACCTGTTTTGTTGGTATTATTCTTTTTTGTGTGTATATAATCACACTAAAGGAATTTTACTATACGTGTTTCTTATAGTTTGAAATCCAAGTCACAAAATATACTCAAATAAAATGAGAGACTACTCATTTTTGAAATATTTTAAAATAATATTGAGATACCAATTTACCGCACGCCACCGCTGGCTGGCTTGGCCGCTGCCCGTACGCTTCGCCATGCCGTGGCAAAAGCCGCTTAAGCACACTCTCTGCATACCAACAGGTAGAAGTACAGCTTTTTGCCGCCTTGTGCTTCTGCCTCTTTTATGGTTAGTGCAATTACCTGATTTAGATCTCATAGAGTGTTCCACTCTTTTGTTTGCTAACTCCAAGAACCATATGTTTCCAGTAAAGAAACTTTTGTTATTTTTGTGTACAATGATGTTTATTTGAATCGAGGCTCTGGCTCTAATTACTCCGCCCCAAACATCGAAAGTACAGTTTCTTAACTTCACGATTATCTTGGCTCTAGAGCAATAAATGGTAAAACCATTTTAATTGCTCGAAGACTCAAAATCTTTGCTTTTGATTTCTACTATTATACTATTGTAGATTTGAAGTAAAAATGCCAAGCAAGTATTATGTTGTGCAGTTTGTTTTCATGATAAACACTTATGTTTTACCAAAATGAAATTAGACTCTTATTTCTAAACAAAACGCTGAAAGTGCATTGTATAATTTGAATAATTCATTATATTAATATTTAAATCCATATATATTGTATTATTTTATGCACATTATGGATTGTTAAAAAATCATTTAAATAAGGATCTTTGAACTTATTTGGTAACAAAATCTAATTGAGATTTAGTAACCGTCCAAGATTTTCTTTAAAGTCACATAAGTTAATCTTTTAGCTTAGTATTCACTTGATCTCTAAATGCATTTGGTTGCAGTCTCACTATCAAAACGTTAAATATCTTGGAATTAAATTAAAATATCTTGTAAATCGTATCTTTTGTTTTTTTTTTAATTGGTTCACAGATATAAAGCAGGAGAAAAAACAACAGCTAGTTTGTGAAAATCTTCGTACTTCATTTACAAAACAATTTTCATACATGAGTTTCTGAAGTTGTGCTAACAAATAGTCGAAAACCAATTCTTTACCATATTCTCTCCTCTCTCTCTCTCTGTATAAATATAACCCATATATATATATATATCCTTAATCATTTGAAAGTTCCAGCTTTCATCATATTTTAAACAAAATATTAAATTATCTTTCTGTATTTGTCACAAAATTATTAATTTAAAGCTTTTGATTTACAATTTTAGTATTACATACGCTGCAAAATATTTTTAATATAAATTTCCAGAAAAGAGCTTCTGTAATCCAGATTTGATATCTCACAAAATAGATTCAAAATGATTGTAAGTAAACACATACTACTGTTTCTACACTAAAACTTCTTAAAATAGGTAAAATCATGTTTAAATTAATTGATAATTATGTGTGCTTTTTATTTTAATGAATTCATTGTATCAATTTCCTTTTCACTATATTAGAAATATGAATTACGTTTTAAAAAAACACATTCTCAATTCAACATTTCAAATGTTCTCATCTCATTCAATTCATTAGAAAAATAAGATCTTCTTTTTTAACCAAAATAAATAGTTTCTATTAAAGAGATAAATTCTATGAAAAGATTTTTGGAATGGACAATTATAATTAAATGCGTTACAAAAATCTGCAGACGATTGACTTTCTATTCATTTTAATTATTTGGAATTTTTTATAAATTACCCTTTACAAAATGTATAATAGAAGCATCAAATGTTGTACAGAGTCTGAACATGTTTGAGACGTCATTTCAACGCATATGCATTGGGCTGAATTTGTTTTATAGAAAAAAGGTTTGCTCTATTTTACATGTCAGTGAAATCAAATACTAAAATGTTTTACATTTAAAGTGTGAACTTCTTTTTATAGTATTTATTAAGAGATCTTTAAGATGATGCTCAAAATCTAAATAAAATTAATTTACACGATGGAGTTATAGATAGGAGATATACGAAGAGACATGATTCATTACTTGTGGAAAATTTTAAAACTTCTTTTGCATATAATGTTCATTCGTCTTTTTAAATATTTTCTTTCCAATACTAGAAGAATATTGATAGAATAGATAAAAAAATTATAACATATATTTATAAGGTGAGCTATTAGTAGTGGAATAAAATGTAAAAATTAAACATTACACACACACAAAAAAAAAAAAAAAAAGAAAAGAAAAAAAAAAGAAGAAAAAAAAAATGTGTCATGAGCAAGTGCAATAGTAGATTTTACAAAAGAAAATGTTTAAATATATTATTTATATCAATAAATAAATAGCATAAAATACATTAGAAAACGCTGCAGTAGATGGCGCCATAGTTTACAACTTTTCTTTAAATTAAAAAAAAAAAAAGGTTTATTTATTTTTTAGAGAATTTTAATTAAACCTATACAGTGTCCTTAATAATTTTGATAAAATATCAACCTATCGAAAAAATTGATGACTTGGATGAATAGAAGATTTTCTTTATATAGGAAACTATATATTTTGAAATGACCATTAAAACTAGGTAGCTATACAAATTTTTAAGGTAATTTAAATCTGAAATCTTAATTTTAAATTTTTTTTGTAGAAACTTAAATTTTTTGTAATTTATATTCAAACTCTTTTAAATTGCTGAATAAAGTTTTAAGTCAATTAATCGAGTGATTTTTGCAAGATGTATTTAAATTTAAAAGTACACAGCTTACAAATAAATATAAATACAATTACTCGTGTATTAATTACTCAGCATAATTATTTCTGCATAGGTGGACTATTTATGGTATAGAAATTACAATAATTTGATAAATGAATTAAATTTGATGATGATTATTAACAAAAGTAAATGCAGAAATTATTAGAATGTATTCAATTGAATTATTATTCATCCCTCTCATCGGAAGTAGTATTGTATCTGGGAAAAAGAAGTCTTTTCCTGTCACTTTGTCTGGTGTGTTTTCTTACTTGCACGTTCATCTAAGGGTTGCCAGTTTGAACACATATGCACTTTCTCGGCCAATCTAGATTATTAATCTCAAACCAGTCTCTATTTGGAAGGGTCATCTCCATGGCGACTCCGTAAGTATAATGTTATATCCACATGTATGTAATAGTGATTTTCTTATCGTAAAAGAAAATGATAATACATATATCTGAACATGTATAATTATACATATATTTGAAAAGTGAAATTCTGATTTAATTAGAATAAAAGGCGTGGATTGTTAAAACTTAGCATCAAATTATCTCACATTTCCTCGTCAGAAGACTCTTCAGTTACTCAGTAAGAATGTGACATCAAGAAAGAGGCCAAATCATAATAATATACTGATATACAGAAATGATTCTGTATTAAATGTTCCTAAAAGGGAACACGACATAATCTTAAAAGATTGATAAATTAATTGAAAATGGGGCAACATTTAAGATATACTTTTTTACCCTCAAAAAGTTTAATTCGTCTGTGCTTAAAATAACATTTAAATTTATTTACACATATAAGTGCAGAGACTTTTTACATTATTACAAACAAATTGACAGGTTTTCTTTTAAAGATTCCTGTTATAAAGAATCAAAATTTTGTAACTGTACTCCGATACAGTAAAGCTACAAAAAAATGAAATTAACATAAGTTTGGAAAGGAAGTTTACAAAAAACCGACTGCAAATACACACACAAAGTACTTAAGATCAAAATTTTTTTTCTCTTTGCTTGTTACAGTTTCTTCAAAGGCACCAAGATAGCTTTTTCTCCACCAGTTGCGCTAGACATGTGTGGCTATTGGATTTTGAGGTAATAAATTTCAGATATTATTATTGAAAAGTAATTCTGGATAATTTTCTCGAAGTAATGACATCTGGTGTAGACACTGCAGGTTGTTATTAATGAATACAGTACCACTAACATGAGATCAAAAATTGCCCTATTCAGAATGAATTTTATTTTACTTTTGTTAAAATATTTGCTTTTCTGGAAGGGGATTGAATGATCTTAAAGGAAATTTGGAACAGAGTAGGATGCTTCTGAGAAGGCTAAATTTTTAGTTGGAGTAATATCTTTTATAGTTAATTATGTATTTCAATTTCATGATAGATTTTATCAATGAGTTACAGAATTTGAAAAATCTATGAAACAATACTGATTTTTTTTTTTTTTAATTCCAGAAAAATCTGATTTCAATAGCTAAAATTTCTAAATGATTTTATTCATTTAGACATCTAACACTTATAACTTGAAATATATCTAAACATAAAATTAAAGATAATACTGAATGCTTAAAATATGAAGAGAGGAACAGTTTCCTATATACAATATTCACTGAATTGCGTGTAAAATAATTTCTGTTTAAAAGAAATTAAAATGATCATTATGAAAGAATATGTTTGATTATTATTCTGAACTGCAAAGTACATTAATACTCGTAGTTTTGATTAACTATTCCAAAAGAACAAAAAAATTGTAATCATTAAAGTTACTTGACAAAGTGATAAGATCCTGGTGTTGTTAAAGTTAATATTGGTATTCAACAGCTATATGGCATTTCGATGATATATATATATTATAATGGTGTATAATTACACCTGTACACAGAATTTGCAGGCTTGCCTTTTATTGCCAGACTGCTTTGCTTCGTGGTAGCCAACAGCAGTACGGTTCAAATATACGCAAGCTAGAATTTTCGAGCATGGCTTTGAAATTTTTTTGCTTTTCAGTATAAAATTGCCTGGGCCGTGAAATTTAGCCAAGCATTGTAGCCTTCTTCGCTGGTATTTAGCCTCCGCTGGTAGCAGGTAGAGCTGTACCAGTAAATGTTACCGTAAATACCAGGCACTTAGCAAAGCCAAATCGTTACTTTCTAATGATGCAAGCTGCCGCCTTCTTCGCTGGCAACGCCCGTACATGGTATCTGTAGCCTGCTAATTTTTTTTATTTGCAAAAGTTTATTTTGCTGGCCTTTTCTGCCGCAAAGTTTCTCGGCTGGTAGCTAGCGCTGTACATTGCTACCATGGCTATCAGCATTTGCTGGCTGTTAATGTACGTAATACTGCAACAGCAAAAAAAAAAAAAAAAACTTTTATCATAGGCAGAATTATACAATAGTATTAAAAATGCCTTATCCTTATTCCTATGAAACACTCATATTTAGATATTTCGCTAATGTATTTGAAAGAAGTCCCTTTGGGCAACCGCACACTTCTCCCAACGAGTTCAACACTGTCAGGAGCAAGCTGAAATGCCTCTTTAGCGATCGCAGCTGGGCGAAGTCTGATCACTCTCCACTCGGTTCGTTCGTTTTTGGTTCATTTCTACTTGCAAATATGAAAGATTTTCACTAAGTTTAAATACAGGGGCGTCATTCACATTTTTCTGCCTCTATGTCAAAAACGAAAATCTGACGCTGCATCCTACACTTTTTCATTCATTGGAAGTCTGCAGGCAACTGATAGCATCTATATGAACGAAAAATTCACGTCTTTTCACTTCGAGAATGCCTACATATGTGCAACAAATAATGCCTCTGAAGCTTCATTTGATTACACCTGAAAATTATGGTCGGATACTTTGAAACACAATAATATGAAATGGTTAAGTAGTTAACTCTTTACGTAATAATGTTATTTGAAACAACGTGCTTAATAGAATCTCTTAAATTTATTTGAAGTTGGATAAAGCATTAATTTAAATCATACTAGGAAAATGTTAAAGCATTAATGCTTGAATAAAGAAGACTCACAACACATTTAAAAAATAATTTTATCTGATATCTTACATATCTAATCGAATCTTGTAATCGAACTGGATGTCCTTTCAATTGTGAATTCTTTTTTAAAATTAATACTCACAGATTGTCCGTTTACATAACTTTTAAATGAATATTTATTCAATAGATTTGAAGCCGTAGTAAAATGAACATCGAAATTAAACATAAACTAATTTTCTTGATGAGTGAGACTGTTACCATTTATAAAATTTACCAAAATACAATAACTTATGATCTAGAAAAATTCAAATGCACGTAATTTCATTTTTTTTTACATATTCAAATGATTAATTTTAGCTTATGCATTTTTCTTCAATGAGATCAACACATTTTTTGAATTTTGCTATAGTTTTGAAATCATGAGAGCTTAAAAGTATCCTGTGCCATCTTAGAGGTTCTAGAAACAAAAGTAAATATAAACATTTATATTTACTTTTACTATTATACTTTAAATAATTATGTTTTATTATTATATTTTATAAGTATAATTTATTATTATATATTTTTAGAAATTATTTATTTAATAATTTATAATTTAAATAATTATACCTACTTTATGCTGATAAAATATAAATGTAATAAAAGTAAATATAAAAATTAAATATAATTTATTTAAATGCTAAAAACTACTGATATTAAAAAAAGAATTTTCATTTCTAAATTTATTCCTATTGGAAATTAAATAATGAATTAAATAAAATACAAAATCTGGTGTTATCCATCATATCATAATCTTATTTGTTACATAAAAAATAGAAGCACCTTAACAAAACATGAATAAATTCCTGTGTATATAGATATAATGTACAAACAACACATTTTTATCTTCCTAATCAAATGAATGAAGAAATACTTAAAATGTAACAGAAAGAAAAATTACTTAGAGTTGGTCTTAAATGATTCAGAAACTACTCAGAAAATTTTAATTATTTTAAATCCTTTTCCCATTTGTATGTTCAAAACAAAAGAACAACAAAATTTTTAATATTCTTTTAAAAATGTAAAGTTCTAAAGTAAATAATAAATGAAAGTTTCAATTGTAAGAACGTTTCGTTTTTTTTTTTTTTTTTTTTTTTTTTCTGGATGAATAATCTTTTAGATTTATTTGACTGTTTCACTGTACAAAGGTTTTTAATGAATCATTAACATGATTTTTCCCCCACACTTCAAGAAAAAGAACAAAATATGGATATATTTAAATTTATTTTAAGTGTAAAAATTAATATTTGATTTAAGTCGCTTACTTTAAAATGCCAAAATTCTCATTTTCAAAAATGTAACATGCGTCATCCTTGATACAGATCGTACACTATGAATAATTTGCAAAGATTATATGAAATAACTACATACATCTGGATACTTTTGTTTTCAAGACCAATTTAAATTTCTAGACAAAAATGGGTTAATGAATATTTTCGATATATTATGAACCAAGTTGCCTTGTATATCCGTAATCAATGATTCCTCACTTGGTCATAGTTCAAAATTAAGAAAACCTCTACCAACAGCTATTGTGTAGATTCTAATGCTACGTTGATTTGAACCATCCCCCCACCCGCAATTAACTACAAATAAAGTGCACATATAAGTTATTTTAAGTATATTTTAAAATTTTGATTTTCAAATTATAAATTTATAAAACTTCCATGAATATGTTTAAATATAATTCGAATATTGAAGGTATGGTAGGGGAGACAGTGCGATTAAGAATTTAGAAAATGCTATTATGTATAAATATGATGATTATAACATAATTTATACAGAAATACATTTTTTCTATGTAACAGGTCAATTGAAAAGTCCCCGGCCTACCATAGTAAAACACATTTTTTTGGCAAAATTAGTTTTTTTTATTCAACGTAATTCCCTTCAAGGGTGATACACTGATTATAGCGACCCTCCGAATCATCAACTCGTCGTTGTTTTTGGTCAAAAGTGAGCTCGCGCGGCACCCACTTTGCACAGAGCTTTCTCATACCCAAATATTCGTGAATGATATGATGTACACGTTCAGTTGATATCTTTAGAGTGTCTGCTATTTCATTCAATTTCAATTTACAGTCATTCAAAATCATTTTGTGGATTTTCTTAATGTTTTCGTCGGTAACAACCTCTTTTGGGCGCCCACTGCGTTCACCGTCTTCGGTGCTCATTTCACCACGTCTAAACTTAGCATACCAATCCTTGATGGTTGATTTTCCTGGGGCAGTGTCCGGAAACTCGGCATCAAGCCAAGCTTCAGCTGTATTTTTTCCCTTCAAAAAGCAATATTTTTTCAACACGCGAAATTCCTTTTTATCCATTTTTTTCACAATAACAAAAGTTGCTTCACTCAAAATGCTATAATTCACAAACTAATAATCCGACAGCTGTCAAATTTATACACACATCTTTTGAAGGTTAGAGCTAACTAAAACACATATGGATTTATTTCTAGTAGCGCCATCTATGTGTCAGGCCGGGGACTTTTCAATTGACCTGTTATAAACATTTTAGAATATACTAGCTACCATTACATCATGATAATGGATGATAGTTTTTATTCCTTAGTTTTAAAATATAATTATTCATTACAGAATTTGACTATTTAATAGCATCTTATTTTGTAAATTATGTACCATTTATATAAGATAAAATAAGTTTCTGTGAATGAATTCAGAAAAGCTTTTATTTTCAGAAGATTATCTTTGTTATACGAAAAAAAAATGTTAGAAAATTATTCTTTGTAAATAATCGGTTACAGAAAATTTTCGCGAATTATCTTGACAGCAAAAAGTTTTAAGATCTTGGGAGATTTTTATTTTGAAAATTAATTGTTCCAGTTATTAGTACATCATCAGTATATTCTTCTCAATACTTTATCTGAATTAAATATCACAGCCTATCTCAAATGATTTTATACGAATAAACTTTTTTCATTCAATAAACAGGAAAAAAGCATCGAAAAATTATAAGAATTTCTCTTTTTTACTCCAGAAAAGTATAATGAACTCAAAGAGTGACCTCGAATCGTGAGAAGACAAATACCGAAAAAATATTACCTAGTACAATTGAAATGTGTGCTAAATTTCTGTTTATTGACTTCATCTTTGTAAAATTTGATTAAACGAAGAAAATTCAAATTCCGGTCTTTGCAAATTTATTTTTAGTGAACCCCTTCCCCGAAATCATGCTTCCTAATCACAATTTTGTCACACAGAAGCAGAATTTGTCTCTGTAAAACAGTTTCTACTACAAGTATATATTTACCGCAGTGAAAGTTATCTAAGGATATCTGCAAATGAGACAATTGTAGCAATTCATTTTTGTTATTTCTTATAAAAATCAGTAGAATAGCAGCAACGTAAAAACTCTTTTAAATTATTATAGGACTTGTTAATTTCTATAAAATTCTATCATATTTTACACATTCTTCTAAGCCTCATAATTGCTCAGTTATATACTTCTAATACCTCGAATATAGTTTCCCCAATTCACAAATTTAATAACTTCTTCTAAATATTTATGAAACTAATGAAACCAGAATAAATCATTTCATCGATGATCTGGATAAAAATTATTTTTAAGTTCAAGAAATAAAAATTTTGCTTCGCAATAGTTTCAAATATTTTTGTTAGATATTACAAATTCCAAATAATTCTAATTTTGTTTCAGCTTATACAATATCTCCATTAAGTTTTTCTTATTTAAATTTTTTATTTTATTTCAGCTTGTGATAGTTAATAAAAAAAAAAAAATCGTATTTGATATAATATTTTAGAACCTATTTCGTCTGCGTTCCTAATTTATTATTATTTAATGTAAACATAATAGTTTATAAACTTGAAGTAGCATATATGTATATTTTTTAAAGTACATACATTCTATTTAAATTATTTTTATTTACATACTTTGCTTTACACTAATTTTTATTGCCTTACTTTTTTATTTAAACTAATTCCATCTAGTTTTTGGTGCTTATGATGTCACTTTGGAATTAGACTCAGTTTGTAACAATTTTTGTAAATAATCATTACTTTTCAATCAATCATTTTTACAGCTAGGTAAGGATAGTTTTAAAATTTTTATCTTCTTTTTCCTAAGCCAATTTATCTTCTTTGAGAAGTTATGTATTGAATATATATGAAATGTATACGCTAACGATATGCTAAAAATGAACACATTCAACGTATCTTTCATTTATTCGTGTATTTTGTTTATTAAATTTGCTTTAACTTTTGAATGCACTTGCTTATAAAAACTCTTCCTTTCGGCTATTTGTAGTTCAAAGTTTTTCCCCCCATGAATTTACAATGTTTCATATTCAGAAACTTTGACTGCACAGTCAAAGTAATTTGAATTTGAAGAAAAAAAATTACTTTATTCTTACCTCGAGTATCAGTCTATAGCAAAAATTAGCGCTACACATTTGATCACAGTTACGTGCTGACATCTGTTAGCAAAAAAGAGAATTTTTTGCTATCACTTAAAAGTAGTGTATTAACTCATTTAAATGTTACTCTTAAAAAAGATACCATATTTTTAAGACTAGAATTAAAAAAAAAAATTATAAACTACGACTACTTTCTCAAGTGATTTATATAATGATTTCCTGAATATAACACATTCTTCAAGAATTCGCAATAGTGTAGCAAAATGCCAATTTTAGGCAGAATTGGTAAGGAAAAGGAGGTCGAGAATAATTGGTCTCTTTCCAAAATAATAATAATAATAAGTAATATTTCTAACATGGGCAATACATTATGAAAAAAAGAGACATTACAGAAGCAGCTCCCCCCCCCAAAAAAAAAAAAAAAAATGTTCCATTTGTAGCTACGAATTTTGAGATTTTTTTTGAAATTCTTTACAAAATTATTCAATGGTTATTTAGTTAAATTACCCAATGCACTTGCCTGGAAGAATGTATCATATAACATTAAAGAAGCCTAACTTATGATATTAGACATATGTTTAACGAAGGAAAAAATAATAAAAATATAAAACACGTGATAAATATTTCAAGAAATTATTTTCATAAAATAAATATTTAATTTACTAGAAGTACAACAACTAGGACTGATAATTATATCCCATAACAACCGATATTTTAATCCAATTTCCCAAATTTATAAATTCTGCAAGGGCATATAATAATTAATGAATTTCTTAAAAAATAGGTAAGCAAATTTTTAAAAAACCTTACATTTATTTTTATTTATATAACTCAATTAAAAACGATAATAAATACTGGCAGT
>BMAW01065127.1:498517-513683 GCA_019974015.1 Nephila pilipes | reverse complement strand
AATACTGGCAGTAATAAAATACTGGTAGCAGTTACTAAACTAGAAATAAAAATATTATAACTGATTTTTTTAAAATTCTTAAATCAATTCATGTGACAAAACTACAATAATATTAGGATTTTTTTTTTCATTTTTATTTACATTTTATTTCTATATGAGTAATATCATATTAGTTAATAACAGAAACCAGTTTTTATATCATTCAAAATTTCAGGAAACCGAAAGTCACTAATGAAAATCTTTGGGAAATTTTAAATATATATATATATATATATATATATAGATGAAAAAGAAATAAAACTGTAAGAAAATAAATTTCTTATGTACTTTTAACAGTACCAGGACATGCGTGGGATTCTGAAACATCAGGTAGACTCCTAGTTTTTGAGATATATATATATATATATATATGCCTCTCAGTTGAATAAGGGTAGGATTTGTGAGACATATTTACATTTAGGTACCATTTTAAAGAAAACTATCACACAACCTGACTAAAAATTTTTTTACTCTCCTATAAAGGGAATTTATACATATAGTGAACCAAAAATATTTCTTTTTTTTTTTCTAAGTAATACCTAAATATTTAAAAATATTTTCATGTTAATAAGATAAAATTAAATTTCCAGAATTACAATGTTCTATAATTTTTTCATTGAAAATATGCAGCAATTTGATTGAAAAATTGGTTAACTATTTTTTATATATTGTTTTATTGATAAGGAGTAAAATATTTTGCATGTTTACGGAACATTATTTTGAAAAATGGTACCTACATTCAAATATATCTGAAAAATTATGTTTATTTTTCATATTGCGGAAAGAAAACTTTTAACATAAAAAAGTACTTTTATAGTTCAAAAAAGTGACCGAAATATGGTTATCAGGTATAAAAAAAAATCAGCACAAATAATTTTAATTTATATATCTCACAAAAAGGAAAGAATCTAAAATTGGGTATTTCATTTATCCCCGCACATGTCTAAGTACTCTTAAGCAATGGAAAATCCAAAACTCAACAACAACAAGGGAGTATAGAGTTTATAAAACCAAGTCGCTATATTATATATTAAACCTTTTGCTCATAAAGTGGATAGATTAAAATTCTGTTTATTCAGTCTTACTTTTGTTATGTATTTACAAAAAAAACATCTTCCTGATATAAAAATACTTTTTTTAATGGATAAGAAAATATTTGTGTACTTAACACTTACATTAAAGTTTACATTGACATTATGTAAAATTTGCTGATCTTTATGTGCAGAAGAGCATCATATATAATTATTTACACCTGTAATCTATTTATCTACCAGATTAATATTACTTCGATGAGTTTAATTTAACATTTAAGGCCTAAAAATGTTTTAATGGCTCAAACTTAACTACTAAATATTAATTTAGAAATAAATCTTTATGTGTAAATCAATAATGGTTTTTTTTACCTCATGCCACTCATTATAAATGTGATTAAATTAAATGTTTCACACGCACGCACGCATACACACAATTTAAATACAGAATAAATATTATTCATACCTAATATTCTACTTATAGAACTTCTATGAGTTCAGAAAAAACCACAGAAATTCGAGCGATTTTAGAATTGTGATTATCATTTCTGTAAATATTAGAAATTCTTATACAAGCTTAAATGAAAAGGAAAGGAAATGCCACCTGGAATAAATTCAGACATCTTGAAAACTTTTGAACTCTTTGAAAAATTATATACACATATTAGAAATTTCTCAACTTGTTTTTTTTATATTTTAGTTTGTGTGTGGGGGGGGAGGAGGGAAATGCATGATTACTTGTTCTAATGTTACTGCTAGAATTAAACATTTTGTACTTAAAGAGAAATTCATTTTAATATTTTTTTATTTAAACGTTTATTATAACAATATACTTTGGCATATATTTTATACATATTTTAATTTATATTTACACAAAAATTAAATAATTGCTGAAAATATTATCAAGTTAAGTAGATATTGAAAACAATTGTGACAAAACAATTGACCAGCAAATTATTTTTCAAATTTATTATTATTTTTACGGTGAAACAGTTAGGGGGAAAAGAGATAAAATGATTTTGGATTGGCTTGAATTGTCATTAATTTACGTTCTTCTTTTATCTCAGTAACTATTTTTCTCGTCCCATTAAATTTTATTTTCATCAGATTAAAGCAACGGAAGAGCAAAAAGATATCCATTCCATCAAATTAATATATTTCATAGAATTTTTTTCCAAAATCTTGAAAGATATTTAACTAATTTAAAAATAAAGTCCTCAAATTAAATTTTATATAGTTCTTTAGATACCATAACCGGGGACTACCTGAGGAAACAATTGACAACTTTTTTTTTAAATAAGGATCTTCAACTTGTTTTAATTACTTTATATCGGTTCCAAATATCCTTTCACTTTTTCTTTATTTTTGAATACTTGAATCCGTTTGCATGGATAATCTTATACAACGGGGTCTATGGCGTCAATAATCTTCTATTTCCAGAGATCATTTATGCGTCTGACCTCAGTTCTCTTTTACATTAACATCTGTTGGATTAGTACCAATTAAAAAAAAAACTAAAGATTGCATTTGTGAAAAAGGAGCTCCACATTTTGTTTTGTATTTGGCGCCAACTATTATTTTAGTTTTTCTTTATATTCACTCTTTGAAGCTCCAACACCCTTTTTTTTGTATAATTTGATCAAATGTGTCGATTATCTTTTATTTCTGGGGCGATTATCTTTTATACGTTTATAAAAGATAATCATGGCTAACCCAAATTCTCCAGAATTTTGTTTTCTGTAAAAATATTATAAAATAAAAGAGGAAATATTTTATTGTGACTCAACGGCTCAGTATATAACTGTGAAAAGCGAAAAATATATTTAACTGATATTTCTTTATTGTTTAAAATATTGCCACTCTGGAATTTCGCTAGCTCTTAACGAAAGCCTCCTTAATTTAATCACAAGTCAGTCCATGTATATTGCAAAGTAATCTTCAGTCCGTCCTAAACGGCAGCAGCTGCAAGACCAGGCCGAGATTAAAAAGGTTCAGCAAAATGTTTAGTCAGTTGAAAATATGCTCTGAGGTCAAAGTATCACCCGGGATATTTCTGAAATTGATATATATTCTTGGGGTTTCAAGAGGAATGTTTATTCTATTGAAGTGATTAGATCTGATTACTGCTGTGAATGTTATTTGGAGGAATTAAAATATGTAATTAAGAGCTTCTTCAAAAATTGACTGATTCGAAGACCTGTTTTGTTGGTATTATTCTTTTGTGTGTATATAATCCACTAAAAGGGAATTTTACTATACGTGTTTCTTATAGTTTGAAATCCAAGTCACAAAATATACTCAAATAAAATGAGAGACTACTCATTTGAAATATTTTAAAATAATATTGAGATACCAATTTATAAATTTCAGATGATTATTTTGAGATAACTATTCTACAATATTTGTTATATTTTCTAATTCCTTCTTCACGACATCACCGAATACGACTTCGTTAATCGAGAACTCCTTCTTGAATTCTGGCTTTACATTACATGCCAATAAATATATAAACGTCACTATCACCACCGCGCCACTTTAGTGTGATCCTCGCTAAGTTGGCGTGTTTATGTAATTGTTTGGAGCTGTATGTAACAGGCTAAGAAGCGTGCGCTTAGCTGCAGCTTTTGAATCAGCCAGTGCGATGATAGTAGTCTATTTTATGCTTCTTTTCTATCCAGCCT
Source organism: Nephila pilipes (assembly GCA_019974015.1). Taxonomy (NCBI): domain Eukaryota; kingdom Metazoa; phylum Arthropoda; class Arachnida; order Araneae; family Nephilidae; genus Nephila; species Nephila pilipes. The sequence goes on along the minus strand of BMAW01065127.1, from coordinate 509,932 downwards.
ATGTTGATATGTGTAGAAATCCATTGAATGTTAAGTTTTCTCTTTTATTGTGGAGTAATTTTAGTAGATTGCATACGGTATGAGTGATGTTAGACCTTTTTTAGTTTTCCTCGGGAGAGACTGTAACCCCTAAAATGCGCATTCCCAGATAGCTAAAAGAGGAATGCTTTCATTAGGTCTTAAAGTGGGTGATAGAAAAGAATATAAATAAAATACACTCTCTGCATACCAACAGGTAGAAGTACAACTTTTGCCATAGCAATGCTTCACCTCTTTTATGGTTAGTGCAATTACCTGATTTAGATCTCATCAAATTAATTTCCACTCTTTGCTGTTTGCTAACTCCAAGAACCATATGTTTTCAAAGTAAAGAAGCTTTTATTTTTGTGTACAATGATGTTTATTTGAATCGAGGCTCTAGCTCGATACTCCATTAGAGCATCGAAAATTACAGTTTCTTAACTACGATTATCTTGGCTCTAGAGCAATAAATGGTAGAAACCATTTTTAATTGCTCGAAGACTCGTCTTTGATTTCTACTATTATACTATTGTGAATTTAGTAAAAATGTAAACAGTATTATGTTGTGCAGTTTGTTTTCATGATAAACACTTATGTTTACCAAGTAAATTAGACTCTTATTTCTAAACAAAACGCTGAAAGTGCATTGTATAATTTGAATAATTCATTATATTAATATTTAAATCCATATATATTGTATTATTTTATGCACATTATTATTAAAAATCATTTAAATAAAATACTGAACTTTGTATTGGTAACAAATCTAATTGGTTAGTAACAAATCCAAGATTTTCTTTAGAGTCACATAGGATTAATCTTTTAGACAATGTTCACATGATCTCTAAATGCATTTGATTTTGATCTCACTATCAAAAGCGATTAAATATCTTGGAATTAAATTAAATATCTTGTAAATCGTATCTTTTGTTTTTTAATTGGTTCTGAATGCTCAAAACGGGAGAAAAACAACAGCTAGTTTGTGAAAATCTTTAAATGCTTCATTTACAAAACAATTTTCATACATGAGTTTTCTCAGAGGATTTATTACTAACAAATAGTCGAAAACCAATTCTTTATATATTACTCTCCCTCTCTCTCTCTCTGTATAAATATATATATATATATATATATCGCTTAATCATTTGAAAGTTCCAACTCATCATATTTTAAACAAAATATTAAATTAAGCTTTCTGTGTTGTCACAAAATTATTAATTTAAAAGCTTTTTGATTGTAATTTTAGTATTACATACGCTGCAAAATATTTTAATATAAATTTCCAGAAAAGAGCTTCTGTAATCCAGATGTTGATATCTCACAAAATAGATTCAAAATGATTATGAAAGTAAACACATACTACTGTTTCTACACTAAACTTCTTAAAAATGAGTAAAATCATATTTTAAATTAATTGATAATTATGTGTGCTTTTATTTTAATGAATTCATTGTATCAATTTCCTTTTCACTATATTGAAATATGAATTACGTTTTTTTAAAAACACATTCTCAATTCAACATTTCAAATAGATTCTCATCTCATTCAATTCATTAGAAAAATAAGATCTTCTTTTTAACCAAAATAAATGATTTCTATTAAAAGAGATAAATTCATAGAAAAGATTTTGAATAGGACAATTATATTAAATGCGTTACAAAAAATCTGCAGACGATTGACTTTCTATTCATTTAGTGTTCAGAATTTTTATAAATTACCCTTTACAAAATGTATAATAGAAGCATCAAATGTTATTACAGAGTCTAGACATGTTTGAGACGTCATTTCAACATATGCATTGGGCTGAATTTGTTTTATGAAAAAAAAGGTTTGCTCAATTTTACATGTGAAATCAATGCTAAAATGTTTTTTACATTTAGTGTGAGCTTCTTTTATAGTATTTATTAAGAGATCTTTAAGATAGTGCTCAAAAATCTAAATAAAATTAATTTACACGATGAGTTATAGATAGGAGATATACGAAGACATGATTCGTACTTTGACAGAAAATTTTAAAACTTCTTTTGCATATAATGTTCATTCGTCTTTTTAAATATTTTCTTTCCAATACTGAAGAATATTGTTAGTGAAATAGATAAAAAGGTATAACATATATTTATGAGGTGAGCTATTGGTAATTGGAATAAAATGTAAAAAATTAGCTTATTTACACACACAAAAAAAAAAAAAAAAAAGAAAGAAAAAAAAAGAAGAAAAAAAATGTGTCATGAGCAAATTGCAATGGTAGATTTTACAAAAGAAAATGTTTTAAATATGGTGTTTATATCAATAAATAAATAGCATAAAATACATTGAAAACGCTGCAGTAGATGGCGCCATGGTTACAACTTTTCTTTAAATTAAAAAAAAAAAAAGGTTTATTTATTTTTTAAATTTTAATTAAACCTATACGGTGTCCTTAATAATTTTGAGTAAAATATCAACCTATCGAAAAATTGATGACTTGGATGAATGAAGATTTTCTTTATATAGGAAACTATATATTTTGAAATGACCATTAAAAACTAGGTATTGGCTATACAAATTTTAAGGCAATTTAAATCTGAAATCTTAATTTTTAAATTTTTTTATGAAACTTAAATTTTTACCTTAATTTATATTCAACTCACATAAGTACTGAATAAAGTTTTAAAGTCAATTAATCGAGTGATTTTTGCAAGATGTATTTAAATTTAAGTACACAGCTTACAAATAAATATAAATACAATTACTCATTATTAATTACTCAAGCATAATTATTTCTGCATAGGTGGACTATTTATGGTATAGAAATTACAATAATTTGATAAATGAATTAAATTTGATGATGATTAATGTAAAAGTAAATACGAAATTATTAGAATGTATTCAATTGGAGTATTATTCATCCCCTCTCATCGAGTAGTATTGTATCTGGGAAAAGAAGTCTTTTCCACTGTCACTTTTGTCTGGGTGTGTTCTAACCCCACTTGCGTTCATCTAGGGTTGCCGGTTTGAACACATATGCACTTTCTCGGCCAATCTAGATTATTAATCTCAAACGGTCTCTATTTGGGGGAAAGGGGTCATCTCCGTAGCGACTCCGTAGAGTATAATGTTATATCCACATGTATGTAATAGTGATTTTCTTATCGTAAAGAAAATGATAATACATATATCTGAACATGTATAATTATACATATATTTGAAAGCAAAATTATGATTTAATTAAATTAAAAAGGCGTCGATTATTTAAACTTAGCATCAAATTATCTCACATTTCCTCGTCGAAGACTCTTCAGTTGCCTCAATGGAATGTGACATCAAGAAGGCCAAATCATAATAATATACTGATATACAGAAATGATTCTGTGTAAATGTTCTAAAAGGAACACGACATAATGTTAAAGATTGATAAATTAATTGAAAATGGGCAACATTTAAGATATACTTTTTACCCTCAAAAAGTTTAATTAAATGCAACGCTTAAAATAACATTTAGAATTTGTTACATATAAGTGCGAGACTTTTTACATTATTACAAACAAATTGACAGGTTTTCTTTTAAAGGATTCCTGTTATAAAAGTCAAAATTTTGTAACTGTACTCCGATACAGTAAAGCTACAAAAATGAAGTGTATAAGTTTGGAAAGTTTACAAAAACCGACTGCAAATACACACAAAGTACTTAAGATCAAAATTTTTCTCTTTGCTTGTTACAGTTTTATTCAAGGCACCAAGATAGCTTTTTTCTCCACCAGTTGCGCTAGACATGTGTGGCTATTGGATTTTGAGGTAATAAATTTCAGATATTATTATTGAAAAAAGTAATTCTGGATAATTTTCTCGAAGTAATGACATCTGGTGTAGACACTACAGGTTGTTATTAATGAATACAATGCCACTAACATGAGATCAAAATTGCCCTATTCAGAATAATTTTATTTTACTTTTGTTAAGCTATTTGCTTTTTTCTGGAAAGTTGAATGATCTTAAAGGAAATTTAGAACGAAGTAGGATGCTTCCTGAGAAAGGCTAAATTTTTTGAGTAATATCTTTATAGTTAATTATGTATTTCAATTTCATGATAATTTTATCAATGAGTTACAGAATTTGAAAAATCTATGAAACAATACTGATTTTTTTTTTTTTTTTAATTTCAGAAAATCTGATTTCAATAGCTAAAAATTTCTAAATGATTTTTGATGCATTTAGACATCTAACACTTATAACTTGAGAAATATATCTAAACGCAAAAATTAAAGATAATACTGAATGCTTAAAATATGGAGAGGAACAGTTTCCTATATACAATATTCACTGGTGCGTGTAAAATAATTTCTGTTTAAAAATTAAAATGATCATTATGAAAGAATATGTTTGATTATTATTCTGAACTGCAAGGATACATTAATACTCGTAGTTTTGATTAACCTATTCCAAAAAGAACAAAAATTGTAATCATTAAAGTTATGACAAAGTAAGATCCTGGTGTTGTTAAGTTAATATTGAGTATTCAACAGCTATGTAGCATTTTCGATGATATATATATATATTATAATGGTGTATAATTACACCTGTACAGATTTTGCAGGCTTGTAACACACCTAGTTAATAGTTCTTTAATGAGTAGGTTATCCAACAATAATTTTGATTTAAAAATATCTTTATAGTAAATTTTCGAACGTAAACTGAGAATTTTTTTCTTTTCAAAAATTTATCAAAAATTCATACACCGGGTAAAATTGAAATGAAAATAATTTAATGAAACGTTAATAATATGTCGCTAGTGTTCGAAAATGTACTCAAGCTAGTTAACAGGTGGAATATTTTCCAATCAAATCATTGCAAAGTAAATCTCCAGACGCCAACAAAAATAGATTTAACTCTGGTAATCTGATCTGAAGCTAACACATTGTAACTATTCAACTATTGTTTTGTATACGATACATGGTATCTATGTGCTCTAATAAGTTTTTTCGGTACCATTAAAAAGTTTATTTTATTTTATTTTATTATTTTTCTTATAAAAGTTTCCTCATTTAGTGTTATTTAATGTTACATTATTTACGGTGTTCTACTCATGTTTCTAATCAGCATTTTGGCAATTTTTCATTAGAAAATGTGCAAATGCTGCCAAAAACAACATTTTCATTTTGGCTACTATTCAACATACCAATAATATAAATACTTTCCAAAATAAAATAGTTTATTTTTTTTGTGAAAAGAGAATGACCATTTCATATAGAAATATTTTCTTCCTAAGCTTAATATATGTAAGCTGAATAGATATGAAGAGCTTGCATAACGATAAGTGCTTAAGCTTTTTGAGGTATGGCGGGTCCTTGTAAAACCGACCACCGTAAATCTTCTTAGAAAAAGCAAATATATGGTAATTAAAAATTAACATATATATATATATATATATATATATATATATATATATATATGAAGAAAGAGTACACCTTGCTTTCAAATAAATTTTGGAGATAACTCATGGTTGCTTAAAGTTCTCTATTGCAGTGAAGTTGCGCATGAAAACATTGCAGCCGTATACGGCGATAGAAAATGTAGTAGAAGGAAAAAAAAAAAAAAAGAGAGAGAGAGAAGCGGCGATCAAGCGCACTTAAAAAGGTTTTATACTTGAGAACTCTGGATTTATGCGTAGAATATTCTCAAATTTTTTACTTATAAGTTAAAGTTGCAGTAGTTTCTACTTTAGAAGATTGGTTGTCTTCGTTTTAGATTGGTGTTAACAGTAATGTAATTAAAAAGAATTTAACAACTAGGATTTATCATATTTATATATATCTCTCTGCTCTCAAATGGATATATATAAATGGACACTGGATGGATATATATATATATCCATCCAGTGTCTTATTCGTAAACGAAAAAAAAATTATGTTATTATTGTAATTTAAGAATTAGGCATTAGGATTGCCCACTTACTTGGGCTCCCTTAGAATACTAATAAATGGAAAATTTGACAAATATTCTAAAACTTGGTTTTATGTGATAACATGAAAGTAAAAATTGAAGTTTGTAAGATTTTTTTCACCAAAAAATGAGAACAGTTTTTCTAATATTTGGATTGTAGAAGTATTGAAGTTAAAGATTAAACGTCCACTGATTGGAAGACTTCTAGCATGTGATGAAACTGTATTTTATCACGCCATAATTTCTTGGAACTTTGTCTCAGGAGATGGTTAAAGAAAAATTAAAATCTCGCGAAATGGCTTATGGTAGTAGAATGTAAGACGACTCTATTACATATTTGTCTTATTGATTAGATGAAATAGATGTTTTATATCAAGATTAAGTAACGCGTTGGCCATTACATCTGAGGCTTATTTAACAAGTATGGGCTCATGAGAAATCTTCTTTTACCTTGATTTATTCACTATACATCGAAAGTTTTCAAGTATGTCATCAGCTCTACTTATGTCAATGATTACATCAGCCATTTACAGAAGAATTGCACTGTCATACTTTGTTAAGCATGATTGCATTTGCTTGTAAATTTGTTTTGTTTTATTTTATGTTCGAGTATTTATGCTTTTAATCACAGTCATCACAAGCCAGGTCTTTATTTTACACAATCATAAATATATTGTAATAATAATACTTTTTTTAAAAATTTTTGTTGACACTGCTATTAGAAAATTCAGTCAATAATAATCAATCATTAGTTTTAGATTTTCCAAAAATAATCTGTGGTAACGATGATTTTAAAATGTTTTTGGCTCTGTGGGGACACATACATCGTTGATACCGGGTTATATGATTAAATAAACCATAATTACGTTAACAGGCTCTCACGGACATTTTCCTTTAATTAAATTCTGGAATATCTAACAACCATGTTTGAAATAAAAACCTCATCTTGTAAATTAGCTTTAACACATGAAAAGAAGTGCAGTGAATAGGAAAAGAGAGTTTAATAAATGTTTTATGAAACATTTTTTAAAACATTAAGGATTAAAATGTACACTAATTTTTATCGTTTCTGAAACAAAAGAAAAAATTCTAATCAAGCTTTTTAAAGAATGATTTCACTAACACTAATTGTCATGCAGCAAATATATACAAAAATTGGTAACTGTATCATCAGTTTATGTTTTTGAAAAGGTTCCTTAAATTTGGTCATTTTTAAGTTCACTTGAATAGGAAAAAAATCTATTTCAAGTCCCTCCATTAAAATTCTTGAAGATATAATGTTTTACTTTTATCTGACTCAAAAATCAAATGTAATAAGAACTAAAATTTTAAGGAACATAATGGAAATAAAATTCATTTAAAAAATTCTTTTGTTTTTTATTGTTTTATGTAGAATGTCGAAGACATAACCTTTTTTTTAATACAATATGAAATTTATCAGAAAAATGTATCCTCCTGATTTTCTAACTTTAAAAAGAAACTTTTATTACTCAACACATTCGTTGTTGACAGGAATACTAATTTATATAGTCATGTTTTCTCAGGAATAGTAGAAAAATGAACTCTTGAACTTTCAAAATTATCGAGGTTTCCTTTACAAATTAGTGATTAGCGAAAAGCATTTTCATAAACATTTTACAGAAGGGTATTTCATGAATTATTTATATCAGTAATATACAAATAATCTTAAAATCTTTGTCACATGTTAATAAATCCTTTAAATGATCAAGAGCTTTCTATACTAGGTTGAATTAAAATTACTTTTATTAATTGCGAAGTTATTTTAAGAAATTTATTTCAACTAACAAAATGTTCAAATTTCACAGAAGGTAGCCGATTTTGCATCACATATAACTAAGCATAATTGATTATGAAGTTGGTTAAGTGTCAAGAGGAAATGTCAAAGAATCAAGGTATTGAACCAATCGTGAATTCTTTAACTCAAATTGTTTAATACTTTTACTTCAGAAGTTCAGAGGAAAATAATTTACTTCAATGAAAAATTGAAAATAATATAGAATTTATATGCATTGTTAAATTACTTGGAAATATAATTTTCATGCAAAAATGAAACTGCTCTGCTTAAATTTCACATATCTTTGTTGGCTATATTTGTTTTCAGAATTGGTGGATTAATATTATATATGCTATAAATACTATATAAGAAACATAAATTTTTAACTTCCTTTGATTTCCTTTTTTAAAATTTATGTTATTCAAAAGATGTAACTGTTTTGATTTTTTGAAGAAAACAAAAATTGCACCTTTCCTCTAAATATGTTTGCTATACTTGCAACTTAATGGTTAGAAATAGAATTTTTCTTTATGACTAGGGTTTCAATCGAACCGGTCGCTTTAGAAACCACGTAAGCCACAAAAACAGAACCTTTTATTATTCAATAAAAAATTTCTAACGCACAAACACGTAAATTTTCAAGGTATTTTTTGTGTTTAGACTTTAAAGTTTATGAAAAGTTTATAATTTTTATTATTTATGGATAATACATTAAAAAAACAACTAAGGAGCTCTCTTTCACTTCTGTTGTTTTGGCAAGAGACAAAGTTAAGTGATATTTAAATTAAATAAACTAGTTATGTTAATCTGGTTTTGTATAAAAATTAATGAAGATATCACTAAACATTAAAATTTTCTTGCTTTTCAATCTTTAAAGCGCATTATCATAATCTCCATCATTCTCACCCATATTATCTTCAACTTCCGCAAATGGTTAGTCAAATATGTTTTCGATAGAATAGAATATGCTCTTCTAGAATCCTTTCCTCTGATCTTGCTATAAATCGTCTAATTTCTTATTGCTGATTTACACTTTCGATATATAGGATTTGGTTAATGAAATCTTTTTCATCATTATAAATGAATTTTTAACGATTCCCTCAATAAACTCTAACACCATATTATTTGAACAGGGAGAAATATAGTGACTCGTATGTTTTTACCCAAAATGTGGGTCTACCTTAAAGATTGCGCTCAAGACAAAAAATTTGATTGGTAAAAACTTGTTTTATGTTGTGTTTGAAAGGATCAATTTAATTGTAAACAGAATTTGTTGCAATATTGGTATTACAATATTTGAAATTTCGTGATTTTATTAATCCTTTCAAGCCTTGTCTGAGCTGAACACTAACTGGCGAATCATACCAACAAACTCATTCTGATCGTAGCTCGGACAAAAGAAAAATTTACATTGAGGTTGCCAGCCTTTCCCGAATCCTTATTTATATGTTTGGAAGACTTCTTTTGGCTAATTTGAAATAACTCAGATTACCTCAAAAAGACTAAAAATGAGTTTTATTTAGAGCCATTTTAAACAAACCTCACTTTTTTTTTTTTTTAATAATTCAAAGCATTGGAAGTCATATTTTAACATTGTAATATCTGTATGCTTATCTCTCTATTTATGCAGTAAAATTATGTTTTATAAACGTAAAAAATTATGTATCGGGAATTAATTAATTATAAATAGTTGAATTTATAGTTATTAGTCAAGTATTCACTTTTAAGTATCTCTTGTATAAAATCTATTGCAATTATATCTTTTAAATTGCAATTTAATTTTTATTTCTTAACCTGATATTCTGTAAAATGAAAATAAATATTTGATTTCAAAAACTTAAATAAAATCACAACAAATTAAATTTTTCTCATATTTTCTTTACAAATGCAAAGTGAAATTTAAGACTGTTGACGAGAAAAAATATTTTCACTGTTATGGATAAAATAGATTCTGAAAAACGTTTACCACAATCATAGATAATCGTACTTTGAGAACAACGCAAATCCAGGTATTTTTTATCTATGTCATCGTACATGTGTTTATGGCTTAAAAATTCGATTTTTTTGTACATTGCGAATAACAGTTCACAAAAATAATGTATCTGCAGATTAAGAGAAGTTCACTCTGTTTTTAACAACAACAACAAAAAAAATGCAATATTGAAATAATTTTAGCATCTAATCGTCTTAAGGCTATTGATTTATAATCACTCATCTATAGTTTCTTATTTTTATGAATATAATGTTTTTTTGAATGAAAAGCTACATACACATACAGATATTTCGGTATTAAAATAGTTCTATTACTTTTAATTTTAAAAAGTGACAATTATTTAAACTTAACATAAAATTTGCTCATTTTTCTTTGTCAAAGGCATCTCAGTTTCGTAAATAATAATTAAAATGTAAAACAATTACAGTTGAACTAATTAAATTAAATTTTAAAAAGGACGTGAGCTTAAGGCTCCCGTCTAGCCGCCATTTTGATTTCGTGGACGTAATGTTAATCCTATGGAATTTTGACTTTAATTCTCACATCTTTATTATTTGATCTATTTGAATGCAATAAAATGCATTTGAAAGAACAAAAAATAATCTATGCTTCTGTGGAATTACTTTTTTCCTCCGATTCTTAAAAATATTTGAAAATATTCTTTAAAGACCGGAAAACTCAAAAACGAATGATTAAAATAAGAATAAAAATATTTTTAAAATTCTAAGGAAAAAAGTAATTCCACAGAAGCATTCATTATTTTTTGCTCTTTCAGATGCACTTTATTATGTTTTAACTGTTCAGTTACACATTGCTAATATTTTTACCCCAAAATTCTAGGAAAAAAAATGTATTCAGAACGCATTCTTATTTAGCTCTTTGATGCACTTTATTACTTTCAAGATCAAGATAGAATAATATAGCATGAATTAAGTCAGATTCCATAGGATTAACATTAAGCTAACAAATCAAATGGCAGGAGTAGAATTTCGAGCCTTAGAGGATTATTTTTGACCAAAAGAACATTGTTTTCGTTTATCTGAGATTTCAGCTTATATTTAAAATCACGACTAAAGATGAGAATCTTCATATTATTCATCTCTCGAGTGAGTACGCGCTGCACGAATGAAGCAATTAGATTTTAAATATTTTGAAACAATTTTTAATTTAAAGAAAAATTATATTTTAAAAGATGCTGATTGTTTCTGAGAGTTTTTCAAAATAATATTCATTTTTCTACATTTATACTTTAATTAATGCTGCAATGAAAATGAAACTCTATCGAGTAAGCATAATTACGTTATATATATATCACTGCAAAAAAACCAAATAAAATTAATATTTATGTAAAGGCCTCTTTATAATTGTACGTATGTTGTCATATTATCTTATTAGTTTAGTTATTTTAAAATAAGGAATAAATTATTATACATATTTCATTATTTTTTGTGGTTAAACAGTTTACCCCAAAAAAATAATTTTAATTAGTATCTGATAAAAAATATCTTTTATGTAATCAAAGAAAGGCTTGTTGTACAAAATGGTTCTATTGAGATTTCCCTTTCAACTATGAAGAACTTTACTCTTTACAGAATTACAGTATTTGAAAAGGACTTGGACAAATACTAGAATGATGCGCTGTTTCATTAAATGTTTATATATACTTATATATATATATATATATATA
>BMAW01065127.1:410036-484642 GCA_019974015.1 Nephila pilipes | reverse complement strand
ATTAAAACTAGATATCATTTACGTACACTTTTTACACAAATATCTCATATATATATATATATATATATTCGTCTTACCTTTTTTTTAAATAATTGTATTAAAAGAACAAATTTTAAATTAATACGATTGTTATCACGATATCAAAATGAATTTTAAATGAAATTGATTCTGATATCGCAACGTTTCCAGTTCTTTAATAAATATTTAAAACTTAAATAAAACTGGTGACTGGAGGAAAAGATTCTGTATTATAAATAATAATTTTGAATATAATTGATAAAACAAATTTGTGAGCAATCTAAAAGTTACTTATAAATTCAGCGAAACGGATTGAGATAATATGGCAAAGTGAGCAAATTACATCCCTTATTAATTAAACTCCAAAATAAATGCATTTGACATTTAGAGTCATATATTTTGTAGAAAAACAAGAAATTTTTTTTAATTCAGTAATTTTATTCAGTGGTGTATGAATGTTGCAGTTGCATATTTTTAATGAGTCTCAGTATTTAAATTTATAAATGTAACACTCAAATATTTGCCTGTTTATTACTAATTTTATTAATTATACTATATTTGAAGTAATTTTCAGCATCTGTAAAAATTAAACAAAAATAATTTGACATAGATATCGGAAAATACCTTAATGAAAATAACATATAACATGTACATTTTAGGACAGTAATAATTAAATTATCAATTAATATGTACGAAAAGGGTCCTAAAAGTACTTGTATTGGAAGATAAATGGTACCAATAATGTTAATTGTTATCTATTAAGTGTTGCCATCCATCAAACAGAGCCGAAACAACCTGACATTGCTTCATAAGTTATTTTTGATTTTGTAGTCCTTTGTTGCCAAATCAAAATTTGATTGCTCTCCAGTCGAGTTGTCGACGTCATTTTGTGTCGGTGCCACGGTAATACGGATTCATCGTTGTTCACTGGAAATCAAGCAATTAGAACAATGGATTGCTTTTTACGAATCTGCTCCAAAGAAGACGAAGATGATCCCATTGGCCGCAAAATTAACGACGGAGAGTTTTTGAGGAAGGAACGGCGCATTGTGTTAACGAATACCAGTAACTGAGACTTAGACTAGCGAGTCATGATGTTTTCTAAAAACAAACCAATTTCGTTGCTACGAACACTATCTCTTGGAATTTTTTAGGACTTATTGAGCGACCCTCGTAGCCGACTGATGAACTGCATTCTATGATTATTCTTCAGCGGTTAAAATTAACATTATCGAAATCAGTTGCTTTTATTTTATGAAAAATAAAATGCATGTAGTTATTTTCCATTTCTCATGAATCAATTTTTTTCATTCTTACTCACAATTAATGGTTATACAAAAAAGAATAAAGAATACTTTTTCCTATTAGATGATATTTTTCTATGAATTTTCCTAAGGATTTAAAATTATCAGCATCAAACGAGTCATTCTTAATTTATGAAAAATAATGCATATAATTGTTTTCTTGTTTCTTACGATTAAAATATTCTAACATATGTTTTTATTTTTCAAAAAAGAAATCAGATTAGTTTTATTATTCCATAGTTTGAGCTCTTTATTAACGGAATACATTATTTTTATTATTCTATTTGAATAATTGAAGTACTTTTTTACTAGAAAATATAATTTGAATTTATAATTTTCAAATCAAATATATTTTTTAAATTGTAATAAAAAATAACTATATTTTCAATAGAAAAATCAAACTATTAATGCAAATGAATAATGAAACAACAGTCTGGATATTTACAAAAGCAAATTGTGATATTTAGAATTAAAATTAGAATAATGGTATCATAAAAGAAAATTGTGCATTCATTTCAAAATATTTCATTTCTGGTAATTAAAACACATTTTATTTTTAAAGCCTTTCTTTTTAAACTTTAATAACACTTCTGTCAGAAGATCGATATCTTTTTCTTCGATAAAAGATATATTTTAAAAATCTGCGCAAAATTTGCGAAAATACATAATTGATGATGATGTTGAAGTGATACTTGCAATTTTAAGTGAAAGATTTCTTTAAGATGAATCATATTGAAAGATTTAATGCACCAAATAATTTTAATTTCAAATACAATCCCTATGGAAATTTTTATTTCTTTACAGTAATTTAATATATTTGCTTCTTAAGAATTCATTTCAGAGTAATCATATTTTACTGGAAAAAAAAAAGAAATCTTAATGCTGTTCTTTTCTTTGAGAAAGGATGTTATGGTTAACAGAATTCTAAAAGCAGTTATTTCGTTCAGTCATTTCAATGCTTATTTCTGCGAGAAATATTTATTTGAAGTCAGTGAGCAATTTAGAAAACTCATTATTACTAATTCATACTTTTACATTCAGCATTATTCTTAAATTATGTGTGAAGCTAAAGAATTTCTTTAAAATCAACTGAGCAATAAACTGGAAATATTGCTTCCCTTTTGAAAGATATTTTTGCTATTCTTTAAGAGTCTGAGATTCACAAATGTTTCAACACAATGGAATTCCCATTAGTTTCCAGTTGAACCATGTTAAAAAAGCCATACCTTCTTGCTGAAATAAATTATAAATTCTAAGAAGGTGCATTTTTTTTCTTGTTTCCAAAAAGGATTAAATGATAAAATAATACCAAGAAAATGTTTCATTTGTGAAGTATAAAAATTTTGTTGCAATGGATGAAAATATTTTAAAAAAATGTTCATCAAGTGTGGTATTTCAGCACCACCTTGCGGTGAGCCATAGAAACGTGAAGTGAAAATGGAACAATGATTACTTTCAAAAATATTCTCTCTATTTCTATTTTTTTTAAAAAAAATTATCTACATATATCCAGATATTTTTTATATTGCTTCGGTGAAAGGAAATTTAATTAATTTTAATGGATGATTATTTATTGAAAGTCATATTTCAACATTTGATGCTAAAAATATTTAAAACAAAGCAATTTGTACATATAATTACTTTTATAGAGTTTTTTAATTAGAAAAAAATTGAAGGAATTGAGCATTTTATTTTTATAAAGTCAAAAAATAGAATTACAATTGAAAAAGTTCTCGTATCCATGTTTATTAAATAATTTTTAATTATGTGATATTATTTTCTTAAAAAAATTCTCTCACCGATACTTTATGAAATAGCATATTTATAAAAGTAGAGGGAGTCTCGTCAAATAAAACCCGTTGAGCGTGTTTAAAGAATATCGTTATATTTATTATGTTCTTGCTGACTCACTGTTGTGCTTGAAAATGAGATACTAAGTTTTGCTATGTTTTTGTTTTAATTTTGTGTACAAAATTGTTTAACATTTTAGGCTACAGTCTTTTTTGCTTTTGAATAATTTCGAATTTTCGAAAATACATCTTCAATGTCAAATTACTTTTTGAGAGAATTTTAATATATACACTTTGAATGTATATTCATCTATTATATAACCAACATTCTAGATTATTTAGAAAAAAGCAATCTGCTCAATTATATAGATAAAAATACTATATATGAGTAAATGAGTAGAAACGAAATGCAAAATAAAGTTTTCATTTTTGACAAGAGAATAAATAAGATTTTTGCCTTAATTAAAACAAATAATTCTTTTCAAAATGGTAAAAAGTTATATAATACTATAAAGTGATAAATAATTAGAATTTATGTAATTGTTTTGTTTGTACGTTATGCGTAAAACCAACATAAAAATATGATCGTGAAAGAAAATTTTAGAGTAGAAATTTATTAACTCTAAGTTATTGAAATAAATTAAACTCTTAAATCTAATTTAATTCAACAACTTTTAATAAATAACTCGAACTAAACTTTTTGTAATTAATTAGAATTATGAGAAACAAATTTTACTCCGGAAATAAAAATGGCAAATCTTACGGATACAACTTCATTTCCTCTAATAGGAGTTGATGCAGATATAACTTGGGATACGTGAAATGTGGATTTATAATTAGTTATTCGTTTATAAGTTGAATTTAGATGCAGCTTGCGTTTATTTCTCACTTTCGCTTAATTGCTTATTGATTTCCTTAAGTAGAGGGTTACATTTGGTATACAGTACGAACTAAGTAGATTTTATGAGTATATTGCAGTTTTTAAATCATCTACTGATTACCCATACATAACAAGAAAAAAAAAATTCATGATCTAAAATCAGAAAATATCAAATTGATCATTTGTTAGATATCCTACCACGCGAGTATCAAGAGACATGAAGCAGTCGATATTGTTGCTAACTGTGCAACCGGTGTAATCTATCCCATCATTTCATATTGTGATATCATAAAATGCATTAAAGCAGCTGTTCATAATCATTGGCAAGAGCAATGGAATATAAAAATAGATAATAAACTGTATAAAGTAAAACCAGTAATTTCTCATTGGAATTCATTTTTATGCAGAAATAAACACATTATTTTAACACGTCTACAAATTGGATTGACTCATAAATACCAAATACTGGGATAAAACTAATAAGGTAAAATCTTCCTACGTGTAACCATTGTGTTTGTCTCCTGACTGTGAAACACATCTTAGCTGAATGATTCGTGTTTAACTATGTTTGGCTTAAATATTTTAAATTATTATTTTTTTTAAAAAATTAACTTAGTTGTGGAAAATTCTCAACCAAATATTTAAATTTTTTTTTTACATAATATTGGTTTTACTCCATTCAAATAATGGTAGTAAAAAATTCTATTTTGTGCATTATTTATCATTAGAATTTTAAAATGTTTTGCTTCATTTAATAAAAATATTTTATCCTAGGTTTGGCCCCATATATCTCAAGAAGATTTAGTGCCAGAAATTTATACAACTAAGCAACCCGATATAATATTTTGCAATCTTGTTTGTTTAAATAGAAAAAAAATATTTATTCTATACTCTGTCTCGTTAGAGTGTAATGACCTCTGATATATTGATCTCTATTCGTAACATAATCCGTCAAATGACCCGCGGTAAGCTTTGATAGTAAAATTTGCAAATAATATTAACATTTTTCTCAACTGATTTCACAATTTTTTATTAAATTTATAAAATTATTTTCTCAATTTTCATTTTAATTTTTAATATTTTGAAAAAATAAGAGACCACCATTATTTACTGGGACAGGTTATTTAACCGAAAGAAAAATGCATCGCATTGTATGGTTATCGGACCAGAAGACGTGATGCACAGATTTTAGAAGAAATAAAAAAATATAGCCAAAAAGAGTTTTTAAAGTTGGTTAAAGTGAACAACTTTCTAGAAGTGGATAAATTATTTGAAAATGAGGATTATTCATTAGACATTGAAATCGGTCTACAGATATCGATGATGTAGGGGAGACAATTTCGAATATTCATAGGCGATTAAAATAAATGAGATTGCTCTCAAGTTCTGAAAGGGAGAATAAAAACGAAAACTATTATTTTATTTCAAATGATGACGGAACTGTTCAGGAAAAATTACAAGTTATATAACTTACAACAGTAGAACTTCATAGCATTTTCAACGAAGGATAATATTAAAGGTACAAATCAATGATTCCCAACCTTTTTAGTGAAGGTATTAAAACTAGAAATCATGCACGTAATCCTTTCACACACACCATCTATTTCACCCGTTGGAGAATTCGAATATTTCTACAAATATGAGGTATGTTGAGTTAAATTAAATGATCATTTGTTTCAATTGTACTCTTCTATTTTTTATTTTTGGAAAAAAAAAGAAAATAATAATTGGAACTGTGTGTGTGTGTGTGCTCTGACTCAAAACTTTTAAGAATTAGGCCCTAAATGAGCATACGAGTAAATGCAATCTCACATTTGGAAATTGTATTCATGCTCATTTGGTGTCTGGTGCGAGCTTTAGCGATTCCTCCTTTTCAGAAATCAGCAACGTTACAATAGTTACAAATAATAACCAGTACTTACATTTTAAAATTATTATTATTTTTAATTCTTTTAATCTGTCGCCAGAATCAATTTTTCTTCGCGCACACCTTAACCCCTTAGAGTAAGTGTACCACCAGTTGATAATCACTGATTTAAATTATTACAGCATTTTTGTTGATAATCAATCAGCATATGTTTTGTGGAATAATTACTTCAAATTCTTTTTGCTTAAGTTTCCTTACTAAAATCAATTATCTTCCATTAGATAAAATGCTTCAACGTTCAAACCTGTCTTTTGAGTAGTTACTGCATAGAAACTCTTACATTAAGGGTTAGTACATTTTTAGCGTTAAGTCTTGGACATATAACCAATAAATAAATCAAATAGATTGATTTTTTATAAGCCGTCTTTAACTCAAAAAGGCTTCGAATTTGGATTTTAGAATTTAAAATCAAGAGAACTTTAAGCAATTTGTATATGATTGTAATGGGGAACACAAGTATAACCGATAAAAGTCAGAACTCATTTACAGCTAACTTCGCGTAATTTTGAGGAATAATACCAAAATTGGAATCCTTTTTCAGATACATAGCATGTAATGATCAGCTATGTCACGATTTCCCCTTCAAATAACCTTGGGGACTTATCTGTTCGAACTGTTTGAAATGAAACCTAGCCGAAGGTGTCACATCTGGAATATAAGGTGTTGGAAGAAACGACGCTAAATTGTGTTTTATAAGTACTTCTCTCAACATATCGAGACGGATAAGTGACGTATTGTTGTGATAGAGCATTCAAGTCTAGGTGATTTCCTACGGAAGTTGTAAACCCTAGGACTTAAGCTTTCGAGTACCGTATAAATAATTTGCCATTAACTGTTTGTACTACAAGAACAAATTCCTTGATGATTACATCATTCGAATCGATGTCTCACCTATTAGGCCGTGTTTATTTGTATTTGCGCATTTTTCTTTAGTGTATTTGTTCAATTTAACATAAAATTTAATGACACAGCTATGCTGTATGGTTCCCCGCATTTTCACTCTTGTTACTATCATTAAACAGACTTTCAGTTTTGCGAGATCTACATACTTCATTGACTAGGAAGCAACTCGGAGGCAACCCATTCCACTTATATAGACCATTTTTCCTCTTTTTCTATTGGCTCAAAAAATCATCCTTAATATATTTGTAAAAGCCCTGTATTTTGTAATTATTAGAATCTTCGCAGGAGGTAATTTTTAAATCAAACCTCAATACTCTATATAGCAATCATAAAACATTTTTAATGAAAGCCTACTTCCAAACTAATGCTAGATGACTTATACAAAAATTTAAAATAATTAATTGAAAAGAGGATCCACCATTAATAGTCATTTAAATAATTTTCCTCCTCTAAAAATTGGCTTCCAACGGAAAATTGATTTAATCAATAACTCAGAAAAGGAAAGTTTATAAATTTAGACCTGATGGAGGGGTGAAGTTTACTGGTCCTGTTTAAGAGTAGCCAAAAAAAAAAAAAAAAAAAAAACAGTGAAACATCTACATTAATACATTTCTACCATGATTTATTCATAAAAGAGTCTTAATTCTGATACAGAGAACAAAAAATGTAAAAAAATAAAACAATCTCTAAGAAGCTCAATGAATAAAATATAAAAGCATTATTAAATATTAGTTTTATGTGATGAAATATGCGCCAGAGCTATGCTTAGCAGAGTAGTAATATTCCTCACAGAAAGGGAAAAAAGGCTGAAAACGAAAACTTGTTCTCCTGTATTTTGGTAAAGAAAATTGTAAAAAAAAATTAAAAAACCATTACAATGCGTTTAATTGGTTTACACGCCTGAAAAACAGGTCTTTTTTTTGTTTAAAATATTTAAATTTCTTAGGTGATGCAATAAAAATAATTATATGAATTTTTTTCAAATGTAAGTGCTGCAAAGTTTTTGAAAAAATCCTTTCCATACTGAATTTTTAAAAACAAATCTAAAGATAATTTAGAAAGAATCGATTCACAGTGTGCACCATCATCCCCCACATTTCAAACGTACCAAATTTCATGCTTCTGGACTTTGCACCTTTGCACTACTCAACCCTCCTACACAAACATTACTATTTATTACTATAGATACTTACCATTGAGGACATGGACCGTGATGTTGGCTGGGTCAGCGTATGAGGGCTGACACGAGTAGTTTCCGGAATCAGTAGGTCTTGCGTTCTGGATGCGCAGACGAGATACGGTGGTGGGTCCATTCTCCGTGGTCACCTTGATGCCGCCTCTGGAGGAGTCGTAGTTGATCATTCTATCATCATGGTACCAAAATACGAAGACAGGTGGAGAGGTGCTTTCTGTGATGATGCACGTTAAGTTAATGGTTGACCCGCTCTGGATGTATAGGTTTGGGCCCTCTGGGATATGAGCTCGAGACACTGAAAAGAATTTAAAGTCACGAGATATCAATGTCAAATATATCGTGGATGATAGTTGATGTTATTATTGACAATTCAAAACAATTTGTTTACGAGATTACCATTACATTAAATTAATTTTATCTTTTATGAGAACTAATATATGAAATTTCAATAATTAAGAAAAATTTAACATAATTTAAAATTCAGGGATCAGAACACTTAACACCCGGAAACCGACGTGAGAGAGATATCGGTGTGTGGTAGAATAACCATGGCTACGAATCGTTAGCGTTGGTTCCTGAATCGCCGCTGAAGAAAGTAATTAAGGGTTGGGATTATAAAGCGAGATTCAACAATAAAAGGAGAGTTATCCAAAAACAAATTTCATACATCATTGGCTTAAAAGCATTAGTTATATTGTGAAGGTTTAAAGGAGGATAGATCAATGTGGGTGTGAACATTTTGGGAGAAAAAATAGTGTGAAATTTAATTTTAAATTACTAATACCAACTCAGTGGTAAAATAAAAACATGATCAGGATAAAAAAAGTGATTTGTTGAATTAAAAACTGAAAAAAATATACCATCTCTCTCAGGATAATTAAAACAGTTTAATATGATTCAGAAGTACACTGTTGACCATTAAAAATTGCAACACTAGGAAGGAATGATTTGAGGTGTGCCAAAATCTCATGAAAAGAAGAAGAGGTTGAGATATTCAAATGATTAATATTTTAGTGCATTAAGACGACGCAAGAGAGAGAAACGACATTTGAAGCACTGCATAAAAGAAAAATTGTGTAGTGGATTTATCATTCGGAAAATGCTGTGTAAGGTCAGAGTTAGTTCATAATATCATGTTTTGCCTCGAATAAGAAATGCTTATCAGTAAGTGTCAGAATTCGATAGAAGCAGAATTGTTTCCTATCAAGAGTGTGGATTACAGTTAAGTAATATCACTCCTCACACTATTCAAAATCCATCCACTGTCATGCGAATATGGAATCAATGGGTTGCTGACAGTTGTACTAGACCCTCAGCAAACCATTGATTAGAAGATCTTGCACCCATGCGAGAGCAAGATCTCCAAGCCCTCCCATGACTAGCGCTCGAGAGGATAGACATATTGTGAGGTCTTCCTTGCAAAACCGTACAACCACATCACAGATCATGTCAAGGAATGGATATCTTTGCCTCACATCCAGTATCCGATCGTATGGTGTGACGACGTTTGCAGCTGCGTGAACTGTCAGCATGGCGACAATTACTTCGGCTTCTCTTGACAATGTTGCATAGAGAGAGACAGTGACTCTGGTGCGTCGAATGACGAAGCTGGATACAGGAATAGTACAGTGTCGTCTTTTTAGACGAGTCCCGGTTCTGTGTGCAGTATTCTGATGGCCATATACGTGTTTGGAGGCTCCGGGAAGACCGATCGTCACCTGCTTGCAATCGATATGGGCATAGGGGGTCTGCATCTGGTGTGATGGTTCAGGCATCCTTTGATTACCCAACACACATCTTTAGTTCGGATCGACAGTAAATTGATCGCAGATCGTTTCATTTCTGACATCCTATGTTTAGTGGATATGCTCTATCTTCGAGGCCCACCCAACACCATCTTCCAACAAGATAATGCAAGGCCACATTTTGCATGTCTGTTTTGACCTTCCTCGATTCAAAGGGTATTCGATTGTTGCTTTGGCCTGCACTGTCTCTAGATCTGTTTTCCATTGAAAACATCTGATTATGTGGTTATGGGGTGCTGAAAGACTGGCCTACCACCACTCTCCAGTTAATATGGTTGATGAAATGTGGCATAGACTTGAAGCAGCATGGAATGAATTGCTCGTTTCTATCATCCAAGCCCAATTCAACTCCTTGCCTAACCGCGTAAGGGCCGCTGTAGCTGTTTCTACTAATTTTGCACCCCTGTAACCCTTAAAACTGCTTGCAAATTTAATCATTTTGTCTTCATGCCATACTGTGTACTTACAATAAATATCGTTTTTCTATTTGCTTTTCTTCATGGTGTTGCACTTTTAATAGCCTGCAGTGTATTTACTGTTTTTTTTTTACATCGCAAGACTTGACTCATATTATTTGCGATTTTGTTTTATTAATTTCAAGATAATTGTAGCTAAAATCATGAACTATTTTATTGTAGCGTTGTTTACTCTGGCAGTGCATTTTATAAATTTCTCACTAAACTCGACTATTTCATCAAAAGTCATTTTTTTTAAATGTTCTTCAACACACACACACACACACATGGTTTTTAAATTCGAAATAAACTTTTTTTCTTCAACAGCATGGTTTAATTATTACCCCCAAATTAATGATAATTTAGCATATAAATATTTACTTCCTAAACTTTATTTGAATGTGTAAAAGAAATCAGTATCCTTTTAGTAATATTTAATTCCTCCGGTAAGTAAATTGCCTAGAGTTTGAAATAAGACTAAAAACACTAATTACCTGGAAACATTTTTTGAAACAGATTCATTACTATTTCACCTTTATGTCATCATAAGAACCACTGGAATGAAAGCACGCATGTGAGACCCTTTTTAGAATACCGGTAACAAAGAAATTCGTCGCCTTAGAGCAAAGCCAGCGTGTGTCAGTAATCTGCCCGTCCTCGTCATTGGGGCAATGCATATCCGGTCAGGAACCTTGTCAAGTGCTAAACTAAGACATCGGAAGAGCATTGACGTTTCTGCAATTGCACCAAATGATGATGATGATAATTTTCTCAATTGGATCGTCACAGACGATGAAATGGGGATTATCATTTCACTCCGGAGTTCAATAGACAATCGATGCATTGTTACCATTGTGGATTCCAGACCAGGATCAAAATCAGACAGATTGTGTCGTCGGCTTATGACATGCTGTCTCCACTCTCACTAGGTGGGTTCTTTTGACAATGGTATTCAAGAAATGGTTTCACAGTATGATATGAACTTCAGTTCTGGTGGTTCTTACGCTGAGAGGTAGCTAAAAGAAGGTTGTATCTCTTTGAATAAATGTTTCTGAGTAATTATGTTTTGTATCACTTTACGTCCTCTAAGAAACTTATTTCCAGGAGGAACCATATACTTAAATGTCGTTTTATCACAAATAAAATCTTTTGTAATTGTACTTTTTCTTTAAATGCTCAGTGAAATTATAAAAGTCGGAATTATAAATCACTTACTTTTTTATACATATAAATTTCTATGAATGCATTAATATAACACATAAAAATGTTCTGATAATTTCTTACTGCTGAAGTCAAAATTTATAATTAACAAAATAAAACTTTTATATTAAACAAGCAAATTTAAATACCTAATGATATTATACAAGTAATCTTATGTATATTTTAATTACTGAATACTAGTTTACATTAAAACAATGTTTAACTTGAATACAAAGCTGTTCATTTTATTGATAAAAGAACAAAATAAATAAATAAAGCGTATTGGCACAAACATTTTCTGGGTTTCAACTACAACAATTTTTTTAAAACACTTTTCTACATATATCGCTAATAATCTAATTTTTTACAGCATTAATGGATTCTGGGATAAGAATTATCATTTAGGACATTTTTTTGAACAGATTGAGAAACTATTCAAACAAAATCGAAACAATTGTTTGTTTTCCTTTCAAAACAGTATTAACGTTTTGACTGGTTCTTACCTTTAACATTTTTTTCTGCGTTTGCTTTACTACGATGTTTAATATGATAACCTCACCTTGTGAAATAACTACAGTATGTTATTATTTAATTTTTTTTATCTGGAAGATGCTCGCTTACATAACTAGCAATGAGTTCTGTAAATATGTATCTTGTATAAAATATGTTTTTAATAATAGGTAAAACATTTTTCAATCTAGATCATAAATTTCTTTGATTCCATAATAGTATGATATTTATGTTCTGTCATTAGAACAGGAAGGTAAAATTCCAAGCTTTCAAAACAGGAAACAAAAGAGTGATAATGCGAAAACAACACGTCACCGTAAATAGTGACTCAAAGAACAATTTAAATGTCATTTACACAACGCGTTACTTTACGAGGTGATTACTATCCCATTATCTTGTTCAGATCTGCCGTTACTTATTTACCTCGTAAATCAAACTCGCGAACAAGCTTCTTTCTAGTAGAACAAGATTTGCATTCCTACTTGAAATGTTCGAAAAATTCAAAGAACAGTGGTACGCGAGGGAACATTTATATTCTATACGAAGGAAGCATAGTTTTACATACTTAATGGAATACTGAAACGTGTAACTATGTTTCTTAAACTTCTGTCAAGATTATTTATTACTATAATGAATCTAAGTAAATACTATTGTTTATGGTGTACAAACAAGAAGCATGAAGGAAGATTGTCTGCATTTTCATTGTATTGGAATTATATGTAAATTTCTTTGTTTGCAAATAGGTGATCTACATCAGAAGTTGATAAGACTACAAGGAGTTGCGTAAAACTTTAAGAACAAAGCTGTTAAAAATTATGAGATGAAAAAAAACTTTTACAAGATATATATTTTTGTTATCGTTCATTAATATAACCAATTTTTCATATTTTTAGATGATAAATATATTTTTTATACTTTCAAGTGTCTATATAAAGAGAATTATCGAAAACACAGATTTTGAGAGGTTAAGTATACATTTCTGATCACATGAAGATAAATTTTTACCTTCTCCGACAAAATGATC
Organism: Nephila pilipes; assembly: GCA_019974015.1. Classification (NCBI taxonomy): domain Eukaryota; kingdom Metazoa; phylum Arthropoda; class Arachnida; order Araneae; family Nephilidae; genus Nephila; species Nephila pilipes. The sequence continues at coordinate 471,631 of BMAW01065127.1, read as the reverse complement.
CTTGTTGATTATTAATTGCATTTGTAAATTACAATATGGTCTCTAATAGCTTTTTTCTTCAACTACTGCTTTAGAATATTAAAATTATGTTGTTTAAATTGAGAATATCTCCGAGTAAATAAAACGTGACTTATGTTGATTAAATTAATATTATTGAAGTGTAATGAATAGTATTGAGGTGCATATGAATAGTATTGAAGTGTAATGAATAGTATTGAGGTAGTACATATTTAAACAGTGAAGCGTTAAAAATATTAAATTTAGTAGTAGAGATAGTGAGCTGAAGTTATCAATGTGAGTCATCTGTATCATACCTATGTTTAGTAAGGAGCTCTCGGAATTAGCATGTAGAGGTTCTAAAATGGATCTAGGATTTGAATCCTCATCTATAAGTTTTCGAAAGAATTGAAACCGATTGATTAGTTAAGATAAATATGAAGCTATTGTATTAAGTGTTAGATAAGAAGATTATATGGACTCTTTCCACAAATAGAATAGAATAGGGATTGATTCTTAGATTTGAATAAAATAACGTGGTTATGATTTATACTTGATTTCATTCATTGTGTGATTTTCTATTAATTGAACAATTGATTAATGACTGCTACAAATGAATAATAACCTCAGCAGAAAAAAGTAATATCGTGATGTTACAATCTTAATAAATCCTGCCCTTTAAATGCTTTTATTTGCTTTCCATTGCTACCTTTAATCACTCTCTTTTATGCTTGTAATAGAGTAGTGCAAATATTGGAAATATTAATTCTCAATTCTAGACAGTTATGGATTTCCGGCATATTAGAACTGAATGAGATTGAAGCCAAAAGAAAAAATGTGAAAATTTAACATCATTTACTAACTTTTTTGGAGTTTTTAGTAATGCTTACATAGAATATGTTTTGAATAAATACATGATTATTTAGTCTGTCCTTACTGGAGTTTAATTAATTTAATACGGTCTTATAATAAAAAAGGAAAAATTCCACTGGGGATTTATCACAAAATCTCTATAATATTTACTCTGAACAAATGGAATAGTCTTATAATGATATGGGATTAAAAATTCTAAAATCTCTAAGACTTGTTCGATTTTGGTAAAAGTTAGTAGAAATAACTTGTTATATATGTTTATACCATACCCAAAATACTGTTGTAAGACCTTAATGTCTTTTTGAGTTATTCAAATTTATCGTCAATACTTCATGCATGTTCAAATTACCTCTCAACATTTGCAATTCCAACAATGATTTCAAAACATTTCTACTCATATTTTAACCCATTTGTGCCTAGCGTCCTTTCTATAGGACGGTAACATTACGTTGTATAAATATTAAAATTTTAATTCAGGACTTTTTTCAATTATTTTTCTAGTTTATTTTGGATATGTACAGATATAATTAATTTTAAAAAGTTGAAGAATTTTATTTCGAGCATTATTGGATTAAGCATAAATTATAAATATGATGAATTATGATGAGGTGTATTGAATTATGTTTATTAATGGAAAAAAGAAAAAAAAAGTAGAATGTTCTGTACGTATTTAAAAACATAACCTTGTTTTATTCTTTTTGCTATGTTATATTTTTTTAGATTCTATGGTTTATGAATGATATTTGAATAGAGAAAGCACAGTACATAAGAAAATTTTAAAAAATGAATATTATCAAAACAAAAAAAAATCATTAAGAACTTCAGAAGCTATTAGCTCCTAAATACAAAAAAAAGTGACTGAAAAATAGATCTATTTAAATAATTCTTATTGCTATAAAGTATTTACTTATTGCATTTATTATAAAATATTTACTTATTGCATTTATTATAAGGTATTTACTTATTGCATTTATTCAATGAAACTCGCTTTCTTAAATTTGATTTTTTCCGAGTTCCATGTCTGGTTAAATTTGATATGTAGTTGATAAACAGCATTTTTTTTAAAAATTGTTACAGTACCGGAAATATAAACCTTTATATCTTACCGTAGTAATAAAAAGTTAATTTAAACTAAAGCTTGAAATTCCTGTTAGAACTAAAATATTTGAAAGTTTATCCTAAATTCTGCCTCTAATTTAGTTCTAATAAAAAACATTTGCAAGATGGAGTGAAACTTACTCATGAAAATCAAAATGTGAGAATTTTAGAAGAAATTACTTCAAAACATTATAAAATTACATATAAAAGTATTCACGAATAAAAATTTCAAGAAAGATATCGACTGAGAAGTAATATCAAGAGTGAAGAAAATAATTAAACTTTAATAGGTGTTTGCATGTATTGTGAGTTTCTTACTCGTATTTTTATAAATGCAGAATTTGTTATGCTTACCTCTAATTGAAGTTGTTGGTTGTTATTAAATGCAGAAATTTTGTACATTTTTTTTGTAAACACTGATTGATACATAAACTGAAAATGAATTTCATAATATATTAAATTTTGGTGATTAATTTTTACTTTACATTTTAAAATTCGTAATGAATAGTCATTTAAAGAAAATGAATGTTCATTTAAATGAAGTTTCCTTTAATAATAAATGGTATCCGTACTTCATAGTTTCGTAAATTAAGTGTAATAATGCAGTCTAAAATTTTCTTCCGAAACAAATGATAACATGCTATTTGATAAGCACTTCATTTGAATACCTCTTTTACAATAAGCAAATATTAAAATAATCTTAGATACAACAGTATTAATTACGAACATCTTATTGTAAACGAAACTATTTTTTTGCAGTATTATTATAAAAGAAGTTTTTTTTTCTGTTAATTAGGATTATTAAGTTCTAAAAATTACGTTTTTGATGGTAAAATAAACATAAATTACTCGTTTAACTAATTATAAGTATTTAAAGGTAATGAATATGATCCCTGTTTTTAGCCTTTCTATAGCAATTTTATTTAAAACTGATTTTCACGTTTTACACTGATGTATTAATTAAAAATTACTTTTACAAATTCCATTAATATATTTCTTTTATAATGAAGTCATAAGTTACACAAGGAAAACTTATGCATTCAATTACAATCTCTTCTGTAATATACTCAGATTTGTTCGAATCAGTATGTTTCTTATCTTAAACATATTTCCATTAAAAAAGGATTAAGTGTTAATGAGATTTAAAAACATAGATGATGAATACTTTAATAAATCACAAGATTTGCTAAATTGTAGTTTAGTTTTCTTGAAAATAATGATGAAGAAAAGAACATGCATTTTCGTAAGTGTTTTTTAAATGGTCTTTCAAGAAATAGTCTCATTTTCTTTATGCATCATTATTTCTAGTGGGATTTCAAGAAAATTATTTTAAATAAATTGTGTACTATTTCTTTTTCATTAAAATGAATTTTATTGTATGGTTAAGGAAACTGTAAGATATTTGTCAGACATATTTATAGTAATTTAAATGACTTCCTATCGCGAAGGTAAGTACTGATTCTCTTAGTTCAGGTTTTTAATAAGTAAGAAAAATATCATTAAATTTTAATACTTTCACCCTTACAACGAATAATAAATTACTTTTTTATTATTTTTCTTATTATAAATTAATAACAATAAAAAAATCAAACTATAATGGTAAGTTCTTTTGCATTATCCTTTATTTTTGAAAAAAAAAAGATTTAAACTAAAATTTCTTCAGTTCATTTGTGTGGTTTGCTTTTAATTTTAGAAAATTTATTTTTTAGGAATCATTTTACTTCATTCTATTCAGTTATGCTTCTTTAAGAAAGTCCACATTCATTCCTAAAGTTGTTTATTCAAATATTCATATAGCTGAAATGAATTAAATTTACTACCATTGCGTTTCATAGATTCAAAAAGAGATTGTTGTTTCCAATTGAATTTCTTCCAAAACAAGATTAAGTACAACTACCATTGAAGCTGTTCAGCAAACTTAGCATTGAATAAGATAGTTTAAGATAATTTCAAGCGCTTCACAAATTTTCTCTTGTACTTGTACCTTTTTTTTCTATTTATGTAATTATTTTACTTACTTAAAGTCGAGGTTTACCTCGCAAACGAAGAATATTAAGAATTCATCTAAGTAAACATAAAATGAATTGGAGTTGATACGGTATTTTTCAGCAATGGCTTGTTTGTTTTTCTTGACGATAAGACTTCACACAAATTTCGTGCAATCCAATCGCCATGTTAGGGCTAAATGCTACATACATTAGGCTGGCGGGGATTAAAAAAACTAACTTAGCTTCCGGACGTATATTGCGTTTAAGTTAATTAATTTTAATGTTTAGATCGTCAAAAATGATTTTAGCTGTTTTAGGAACCTTAGAACTATACAAAGACAAAATTTAAGTCCAAACTTTGGACACTAGAAACATTTATTCTTATTGAAGTACGGTTGTTATAAAATATTGTGAAGTAATCACTCTTATCTTGTATGAGTCTACAATACCAGTATAGAAATACCTGACTCTAAAGACATTTGAATTATAAATTATAATTTTAAATTCATATAAATTCAAAGATATTTTCATCTTTGAAATCAAGGCATGTTACTCTTGTATTTGAGCTCATTAGAATAATTTCAAACAAAATAATATCTAAATAATTTATTTATAATAAATATGAATAACAACGGAGAACTACATATGTAGTTTTGTTACTTGATACGTTTTTAAACTTAACCATCTATATTATTCAAAAATAAACCCGAGAACTATTTGAAAACCTCTTATGATAAATTTGATTTGCTAATTTAATATCTGAAATATATTATCAGTATTCTTTACCATAGAACATATCACGATCGAATTTCACAATTATTTTTTTCTAATTTGTATGTCTTATAAGGAAAGAAACGTAATAAAATCCGTAAAAAAGTAAAATTTAGCATTTTTGAAAATTTAGGCTCTGAAAAAATTATTTAAAATAAATTTCCTTAAAAATATTTTGGATAATTGAGAACGAGTTACTATCTCCTTTCAGAATTACGATAAACAGTTTTGGTGCGATTATTTTACATTTTAGTGTAGCTTGTGAGTTTAATTACAAAGTTACAAAATATCACAATCTTTTCTCAAACATTCTGTATAAGTTTTGGTACCTAACCGTTGAGCCTCTAACCAAGACATCTAATATATGAACTTTAAAAATAAAATATTCCATCAATTTCGGGCCGTTAACTTTCAGAAACTGTTAATCTTTTAAAAATAACAATCCCTCCAACAATTTCGCAAAAGAAATCCATACCCTTTTACACAACATCAATCAGCTCTTAAGAGGACATAATTTTAGACAGGGCAGAAAGGAGAAGAAAAAAAAAGTGGCAAACATCAATTGTTTTCTGGAGGGGAGTTTGAGGACCACGTCATGGCAAGTCTCTTATTCTACGTCATTAATAACCCATGCCTAGCAGAGATTGTAAGAACAAAAATTTCCTTGAGAAAACGCCGTGGTTGCTACCAAAAAATATTCGCCTCCTCCTGATTTATAGCAAATCGCGATTTCCTCAGAACTTCGTGTAAAACGTCAATGTGTTGAAAAATGGTTCCAACCTTTAACCGACGGACTATGAGAGATTAATAATGGAGTGACACATCGAACAGGCCCGGATGGAACAATGGATGTTATTAACTTATGCAAGGGATGTGTACAAGAGAATGACACGGCTTAGGAACTTTTAAATGGCATTGATTAAACTCTTGCCCGCATTGTTGTGTGAAGGTAAATAAATTAGGAAATTTTAGTTGTACTTCATTGTATCATCATGTATTAGAGAAGGATATGTTGAAGGAGTTTTATGTAACAATGTAAACAGCAAATTAAGGAATTATTTATCAATAAAGGTAGTTGGTTTAGTATTACACATATTTAATTCTTTAGGAACTTGAAACTAATCAACCGTGATCTTACCGATGGATTGATTGTTTGTTACTGTCGCTCTTAGAGGCAATGTTAGGGCTACTTCCGACACACCTCATAATTTTGAGGAAGCGAGTCTTTGACAGATTTAACATGCTTAAACCCCGAGGCACGGCATCAAGACTCGAACACTCGACTGGATGGAAACAACGCTGGCCGCGAACTGGTGATCGTAAGCACTCAGCTACCGTGGCCACCAGCAGTGGTCTTACATGGTTATTTAAGTGTAAATAAAGTATAATTTCTCATTATTTATTTATTTCTTTTCAAATCTACTGTTTATTTACAGAAATGTGAATTAATAAAACGTAAATGAAAAAAAAATAACACCAAGATGGTAAAACTATAATTTATTCGATTTATTTAATAAGTAATGATTCAAGTTAAATTAATTATCTTTTGCATTTATGTTTTATAAGAGTTTTTTTTATGAGAGTGTAGTTTATTCCTTTTACAATATTTTGTATCTTCTTTTTTTAAATATGCATTTTTAGCTGATACCCTTTCACTTCAAAGTAATTTTGCCGAATAAGTTTTCTCTTTCAATGTTGATTCTAGATGGTAAAAATGATAAATCATCAATCTAAAGAAATAGAATATTATTGTCCTCCTTGTTTCGTTTTCTGTTTTCAATGAAATCGTTAGGTACATGTTTATACATACCGTAACATTGTTGCTTGAATAACTTGCAATATTTTACAATATTGGCAAAAATAATGTGTTTAATTTTTAATTTCAAGCAAAAAGGGGTTCTCATTATACTCACTGATGGATGGAAAACTGCTGCACTGATATCAGATAGATTTATTTAAAATAAAATTACTCACAAATCACTTGAATAAAATTTGAGTTGTCAATACCTATATACAGCTTATCTTAAGTAGAAATAGTTCTTTGAAATAGAGGATTCTACAGTTCATTATTCGTATTGAAAAACTTAAGTTTTAATGTGAATTAAAAAACAGACCTCGTAATTTTAAAGCATTGGGTTGGCACACGAACTGATTATACTTTCCTGATTTCAGTATCATTGTGTGGGATTGAAAGCACTTAAATCTAGTTCAATTTAACCTTTATTATCTTCTAATGCTATCCATTATGTATCTTTGTTGGGAGTCAGAACTTTTTATTGGTGAAAATATACTCATGAACCATGAAAATTAAAATTATATCTGATTACGGTCTTAAACGTTTCAGAAAACAAATTTTCTTTACCCAGCATTGTATAAAAGTTTAGCACAAATCATTTCATGAATTTTACAACCAATACGAAATAAGCAAAAACCTTGAAATTTTGCACACTATCTCATTTTGGATGACAATGCGATACTCATTTATAAGACTTCAAGTAAGTTTAAAATTTTTTTTTGGATAAAATTTTTGAAAATTTTTCACCAAAAATTTTGAATAAAACTTTTTTTGAAAACAGAACTAAAAACGTAGAAATTAACATTTATAAAAATTTTATGAAATCCAACACTTCTATGTGGAAAAAGAGTAAAAAGGAAGTAAGAAATAAAAAAGAAAAAAAAAGCTTTTCACTCAAGCCAATCAAAACTAGAATGAAAATATACTGATAAGGATAGTTTAAAATCATCATAAATAAAATAAAGTGATGTTTCTTTCAAACCAGCTGAATATTTTTGATTAAAAACAGAAGTGTTACGTAAACTAGAATTGTTTAACCACCTAATGTATGATCGCGTACAATACTAATAAAATATTGCTGAAAAATTTCATCTGGATTAAAAAATCTTCACTTTTTTCATTTGGATGAAGTTAAATTGTAATTTTCAGGGCATTTTTATTTAACTTCTTAATGGTCGAAGAAAATAATTTTAACTTTTTTTTCACATAGAAGTGTTGTTGTAACTTAAAACTTTTATATATGCTGTTTAAGAAGTAAATTAAGAAATCTCAACTGTAAAAAATTCGTAGACATCAAACAGCCAGATATCATGCTAAATTATAATATGTGTATGGGGAAGTTATCATTTGAGATTATCGAATTTTCATATTTCAAATAAGGAGCTGATAAGACAAGTTAAGGATCATATTGGAAATTAATAGTCGTTCATACATGTATTATATTCATTTTTGATACATGTTATTATTTATAATCTTCTCAACACACTTTTTTTCCTTATTGAAAAAAAAGACAAACACCTCCGAAAGAAAATTGCCTGAAGTGAAATTTAATGATAGAAACTTTTTCTAGACATCTATCTTATTGATTTGTATTTATTTTTAAATATTTCTTATTCGTAACTAAAGTAGATGTTCATAATAACTTACTGCTTTAAGGTTATTTTAAAATATTTTACGCGTCTATTTTGCTTCCTTGCAATTCTTCTGTTTTTTTTTAATTTTTTTTTTTTTACTTTTGAGATTTATTATGCGTAATATTAAATTTAAGAATAATTTCAATTGAAGTGCATATTTACATAAATTTCAAAATTTTTAATAAGGGGTTCTGTTTAAGCTTCGAAATATTTCAATTAATTACTTTTCTTTTTAAAATTCAAATATAAATATTTTAAAATATCTTAGGAACCACTATGTTTTATTGCATTACATATTTTATGTATAAAATTTCATAGATATTTTGTTTCCTCACCTACGCACATTTTATCATAAATGTATTTCCTTACCTACGCATGGAATCTATTTTTTGTGGCAAAAATATCTCTAAAAATATAGAATATCGTGGAATTTTAAATGTTTTAGGATGAGAACGTTTTGTCGATGTGGGCAACTATTACCATTTCATATATTTTTACATTTCAAAAAAGAAACATTTCCACCCTTCAAACGGTCGTAAAAAAGGGAAAAAAATGTCTACTCAGCATATATTTTGTTATATTCACTTCTATCTGGAATATGTGGAATTTCTTCTTCTCTTTCCGAAGAGGGGAAAAAATTCAACACGTAGAGCAAACTAACAGCTAAAACTCATATTTCGAGCTTCATCCTGTTATTTCACACTTTCCTGCCTTTTCTAGTGACATCACAAAAGTTTTTTTTTTTTTTTTTTTCTTTTCTTTTTCCTGAGGAAATACCTTTTCGCCCTTCCTATTCCCGAAAGGGGTCTTTTTGAGTTTCTGACGTGAAGCGCCACCTAACGGCGTCGAGCGGAAGATATTCCTATTTGGGAGCCCTATGAATAATGCCATTATAAATCAGGGCGTGACTGTTTGGGCATATAAGAGACTGCTCTATGAATATCCAGTGCTTCCTTTATATTTTCTTTTTTCCCCCTTTCTCTCTTATTTTCAGTAATATTTTTATCCCACTCTTTTCGGACCCGTTCGATCGGAAACTAGATTTATTGATTAGTGTCTGTAGTGCAGGTCACGTTTCCCAATGAGAAAGCACGGCAGTTGATTTTGCCGTAATCAGTTTCCTCAGCGGTCGTGTGTATTCTTCCAATATTTCAATTCCGTCGTTGAAAGATGACTTCAGAAATGGAAGTGACACGTGAGTAAGTGTTTCAATGTTCGGAGTATTAAATGGAAATCAGAATCTACCACACTAACCATGTACTGGATTCAAACACTGGGACGTGGGTTGGAAACTAATTGATTATAAAGGTTTCAGAGACATCAGCAAATTTATTTCTTTCCCATGGAAAGCTTACTTCAATGAATGGAATTATAATTTAATATTGAAATAATATAATATATTGCTTAATATATCATAAAAGAACATAAAATAAAATGGTTTTTAAGAAGTAGCCTGGAAAAATGAGATTGAAATTTTTTTCCCAGCATGTGTTTTACAGGTAAATGACCACAAAACCATTTAAAGAAATAGTATTTCATATCTTCAATTTCCGTAAGATATGAAATACTATTACTTTTACCATATTTAGCTCTAAAAACTATTTGAATATATGTCATGGCCTGTATCATCTTTCCCTCTTCCCCTAACACTTTGAGAATTTAAATTGATTACATTTGAATTAAAATTTACCCATATGGATGAAAAGTGACTCATGTAGATTACATTCAAATTATTGAGATTACTAAATAAATGTAATGAATTGCATTTACAAGCGTTGAAGAATTTAATAAGAAGTTAGTGATAGGAAGTGGAGCTGAAGCTAAAAGAAAAGGTATAGTCAACTTATTGCTGAAATCAATTCCTAGACTGTTATAGCTGTAAAAAAGCCCTATACGCATCTGATTCTGATGATAAATATTTTAAAGCATTACTTATCTGATACTTCAGCAGAATTCGAGTCTTAAGTAAACCTAGCGATAAGGGTCTGATTTACTGATCCTATGCTGATCTTTCTTGGCTGTAATCCAATACCTTATCCCACTTGGCAAAATGTTCACAATTCTTTCGCTTATAACAACTTCAGCTACTTCTTCTAACGCTACTAACACCATATTAAATTTTTCGGTGCTTCCAAATGCAACATATGAAACCTATTCTCTGCACTTCAGTGGTTCGAATCTAATACATAAATCATGTTACAATCATTGGGAGAGATTTTCAATTTGAACAATGTCAATTTAAAGTCCCAAAGTTGAAGGAAAAGAAGCGAAAAAGCCATGGTATAAAATGACAATACTGATAATATTGCGGTGTTGAACTCTTAGTAATTTTCTCTTTTCTAACCTAGGGGACTTTTGATAATTTGCATTGCATAAAATTACGATTTCTTCTCGAACCAAAATCATTAGGCAAATTATATGGGTAGAAATAAAATTAAGTGATTTATAGAAATTAGGATATATAATGAAGCAGATTGAAAAAAAATATAGGGAGATAGAGGATAACGACTTGCTGATAAATAATTATAATTTTGATTGAAACACTTTAATTAGTTTTGCAGATTGAAACGATTTTTATTCGAGGTATTAAGATAAGAATCAGGAGTTTATAAGAAGTAATCAAATCATGTGAATGAACTGATAACCTATGAACTTATTAGTTGATCCCAATTTAGAATTGATAAGTTAAGTGAATGATATAGACCTTAGATGTTCAATAGTGATAGTTAATAAAGTGTTTTAGCTTGTTCTTTAGTGTGCTCAGTTGGAGTTTTTTCATTATTGCTTAATATATTTTATGAAAATTTCATTGGCCTAAAAGCAGAGTAATGAAAGGCAATCATCACATTACTTTCTTTAAATTCCATTTAATGTGTTTCTATTATTGTTGAGTACTGATAATTTTAGCATCCCTGATTTTGTGTCAATAAATATTTATTCACGGGAACCTCTAGCTTAACCAAATGAATATTCTTGTTCAAAAAAAGGTATTAAAGTTCGACCTTAGATTGAACATTTTCTAGCACGAACCACACGTTTTTTTTACCACGTTTTCATTAAAGAAATGAAAACGTGGGATAGAAAATAAGTAGAGAAAAAAATTTGGGTACATAAGCTATACGAAATTATGATTGTTACCGAAAATTTTTTATTTGAGAACAAATTTAAACAACTTAGAATTAAATAAAAACAATATAAAATCTCTTAGTTGTTGTATTATTTACGGTGTTCAAATAAACAATGTGAAAAATAAAAAAATATGTTTCACCCAGTGGTATTGAAATAAAAAGATTTTATTCTAATCCATTCATTAAAATAAACAACATCAAAACAAATATCTGACATAATTAAATTTATTATGCAATTTTTTTCCCTATTTGTCATACTAAAATATTTGAAACCCCACTTCTTTTGATTGATTAAATATTTAGGAATGCAATTTTAAAATACTATTTGATAATTAATTAATATTCCTCCTCTGATTATTCATCTTCTCATTTGTTTTCGCATTTCTCAATTGACGTATGCTTAAAAGAGCAAAAGGTTACCAAATCCAAGGTCAGATTACATATTCTTATACTTTTCCTAAGGTTTAGTTGCCAAATAATCACCAGTATTAAATTTTCTTATTTTTGAAAGATATAAATACAATTCCTCTTTTTAATTGAAACTATTAGTGTTTTAATAAATCATACGAAAATTCTTTACGAAGTTATTTTCTTTTTTTGTATTTTTTGAATGAATTTTAAAATCATGTTTGATTGTTAATTAATTAATATTCCTATCTGAACATTTCTCTTATTCCCTTTACTTTCGCAATTCCTGTTGACAGGAAAAGAGTCACCACTCTAATATATATTATTACATTCTTCTTAATGATTAGATGTCAAGCAATTATCTTATTTTGTGAGATGTGCAACTTTTTTTCACGCGTTAAGGCCAGCATTGATCATGCAAATCTCATCTGCAAATCAGTTTTTTGTTTTTGCTCGTTTAGTTTTGCTTTCTCTGAAATGTTTTGATTTTAAAGTTTTTTCAAATGCTTTTACGGGATTATTCTCGTGTTAGATAATGGATATTTGTTTTTCTTTGCTTACTTTTTTTCCCCATGGCCACTGGGATAGGGGAATAAAATAGAAAAGCATTTAATCTGCCCGTCTGTATCAAAGTTTAATGTGTCCTAAAAACAGAATAATCAACTTGCAAATGAGAAATCAATGTAAAACGTGATCACAGTTGATTAATTGATTGCTTATTAACATTGCATGTAGAAGCAACATAAAGGCTATTGGTGAGAGACCTCATAATTTTGAATCACGGTCGAATCAGGAGGATGACACTTGAGCAAACCTCTATCTCCAAACTCCCACACCATACCAGCGAGAGAAATTGCAGCATCGACAGATTTAACATGCATCAGTCTTGCTACACAGTGACATCAGGGTTCGAATTTACGATTCGACGGAAACAACGCTGACTGCGAGTCCGCGACAATGACCAATAGACTCCTGCGATGTGGTTACTGGGTAAGGATTGGGTGCTAAATAAACAGATTCAAAATGCCCGTCGATGGCCATATGATGCAAATAAAGAATCTAAAAGTGACCAGTATCGAGCAAATATCACACAGTGTGATAAGTTTAAAGCGGTTAGTATTTCAGTAAATAAAATAAAAATTGTTTTTAAAATTCTTAAATTTCTAGATGGTTCAATAGAAATTTCTTCATCTTTAAATACATTATCAGATATTATAATTATATGTATGCTTTTTGTAATGCAAATTTATATTAAAATATCTATCCGTTCGAGAAAGCTAGGAAGAATTACTGCTACGTGCTTGGATGAAATAAATTATCTTTCAACATTTTTTAATTAATATTTTTTTCTTAAATTCGGATTAACCATTTAACATTAGAAATTAATATTTCTGCAATTTTCTCAAAATGCTTGCGTTACATAAATGAAAATTAATTTAAATGTCATAATAAATTACATTTCAATCGGAAGTACATGTTTAAGGATTTCACAATGAATTTGAACAACATATTTATTTTAAAATTTAAAAGATAATTTAATTAAAATTTCCATGGCTATGTAATGATAATTTTTGATAGAATTAAATTAATCGAATAGTTAAATGTACTTCATCATATAATTAAATGTCGTATAATAGAGGCAACAATGTTGAAACAGTATTTTGAAATGTTTCAAATGCTTTTCAATGTGTGTGTGATTAATATTAATCAATATTATCATAATTTATTCATTAGCTCCAAGACCAGTTTTGTAAGTGAAGTATCCATTATTAGATTTCAATTTATAGAGAATATTTAACATAATTTTAAGTACATAATTTATGAAGTAATTGAGATGTACTTAGAAGCAAATACACATATGATAGAAATGAACAAACTGATTCAGAGAAAATGAACATTTTATTATGACAAATGTCACCTCTTGTGAGCTTTGGAGTAGTAGACGGAGTAAATATTACTTTGTTGCGATTTACAAAGCGCAGATTTGTTAAAAATTTAATAGCTTTCAAACTGAATAGTGCCATCGTATCAAATATAAATTTTAAAACAATGTTTCGGTCTCTTTCCCAATTGAAAATAACAATTCTATACAACAACGATAATTCAGATGTAGATTATAATAACGAATAATCATTTTCAATACTTTTCAATAACAGATATTAGATTTTATATATTTGAATGAAAACAGATTTTATACTTTGTAGAAAAATTCTATAATTTTGACTAATGATGTGAGATTTTCGTACGATATCGACTTATTGAATGTTATCTGGGTAATAATTATTACATAAACTAATAGTTCGAAAGCAATTGTCCTAATTAGTATTTAAGGTTTTGACTAAGTTACTGAAATAACAGTAATTTAAATTTTTGTTGACTAAAATATAGTTGTGTTATTAAAGTAATTATTAAATCAATACTGTTATGAAAATTATCCTGTCTCGTAGGAGTTAATGGGTGAAATTTGTCCTATGCGGGGAATAGTAATAAATGACGCTTTATTTACAAATATTCAGGGCAGGACGACACTTAGGTAACAACACATGAAAAGTAGTGGCACAAACAAAAACACAATACTTGTACAGTTTAGCAATACAACAGGCACACTTATAATAGCAATCACAAATATATCAGCAATGTTCAGATTACCAGTTCACACAACGGAAAACTCCGCAGTAATACTCTACACTTCCAAGGTAGATTATAGACTGCTTCTCCGTAGATTTATTCAGCTACGCCACTGATAATTACTCGACAGATCCTCTCAGCTAACATCTTCCGACTCTTATCAATTTCCTGATTAATCTTTCTCCGTCTTCGCACCTTTCCCTTTTTTGCCACTTTGACAAAGTGTGACATCAGAAGGAAAATTCAGAAAAAGTCGGTAATTTACTTACCAGTTTAAATTTCGCCAAGATTCTAGCACTTTACGAAACCTTCGCTTTGTTGTCAGTCGCTAAGTTTCGCTCAGTCGCCAAAATGATTACAAAATTCGTCACCACAGTTAAAGGGTCAATGCTTTACCTTTCTTTTATATTCAACACAACTCTCTGTAAATATCTCTTATTCAAGAGAAACGTTGTAAGGAAGCGTTATCTCAGGTTCGAAATAATTCTTATTTAAATATATTTTTTTATCATCCAACAATGTGAGTATTAACTAACTTACATAATTAAGAAACATGATATAACAAAGATCTTTTGACTCCTAACAATATAACAAATAATATAAGTCTTGTAATATTTTTGTACTTAATTACCTGAACATCTTACAATGCATTTAAAAGCATAACAATTTATTCAGCACACATCAACTTAAATTATTGTGATAAGAGGAATTGGTACTTTTCCATTTCGCCGGCGCAAATCTCGCCAAACAGATTTATTGGCTACAACACACAGTATACACGTATTCTGTTCGGCGTCGGTTGTATCATTTTTGGTGATTTTATCGCCTGTGAAATGGAAACGTATTGATCAATTTTTTTCAAAATATAAGACTAAATTTCACCTAGAGTTAACAGCTTTCAGAGCGATTGCTTTCGAACATATAATAATTTATTTTACATATAAAATATATTTTCTTATTACTTATAAAACAGTAATATGCATCATACAACTTAAAATAGTATATTAAAAATGTAATGATATGTGATATAATCGTACCTTTTTTTTTCTAAATTATTTTGTTACTTCCTTTGGTTATTATCTTCGTTTCTCAGGACAAACCTTCATTAGAATGGATAACAAATAATCTAATGAAGAGTGAAAGATTCCAATATTGATACTAATCAATTTATTATTCAACGTCTTTAACATTAAAGTACAGTAGTTAAATATTGCTTTCCTTTTGTTTAACCCCCCAAAAGTGTTTGAATTAACATTTACTATACTAGTTTAATTCATCACTTACCTACTCATTCGGGTTCGAGTGAGAAGACTAGCAAATAATCTAATGAATTGAGCGAGACCTCGAAAATGATACTAATCAATTTATTATTAATCACTATTTTAACATTAATATTAAATAGTTAAATATTGCTTTCTCTATAGTTAAAACTCCCACTACACATGTGAATACGTTCAATTTCCTAATTTAATTGATCTCTTATTAACTCACTCGGATTCGAGTAAGTACACTTGTTGAAATAGTCAGTTCAAATCTCGAACCCTTTTCCTATCTTTTCTATGTTCCTCTCGATAACTCCTTAAATTAAGAACAACTGGTTTTGATGTCTCAATTTGATTCCAAAGTGCTCTAAATAATTATACCAACAATTATTTAACTCCCTTCTTCGTAACTTATAAAAGTAAATTTTCCGATCCATACACTACACTTCATAAATTTAATTTAATCTATATGAATCACCTTTCGTTTTGTTGTCGGATATTTTATTTTAAACTACTCAAAGAGAAAAGTCCTAATGGTTAGTTGAGGGAAAATTACGATACAGTCCACCGTTGTAATTTTAGCCTAATATATACAGCCTAAAAATATACATTTAGAAGATTTTTCACATACAATAATTTTTTTGAGATACTCTGTTGTGTTAACGCAATTGGATCAATATAATAACTCCTATTTCACACTATCAGTAGCCTTGCAATTAAATTACTCAACTAGAATTTCTTTGTCTTGTTGAATACCAAACAATACCATTTTCAAAATATCGTGATTCCTGGAACAAAAATGAGGATCCTCACCCCTCCGGGTAGGGTAGGAACAAAACATGGCAATATCCTGGATACATGGGGAGGCATTTGTTTCTTCTTTTTCAAAATGAATATTTAATCACCCCCTCTATGCCCCGCGGAAACAAAATAGCGTGTTTATTCAACTTGAAAGGTGGATTATCGTACTCCAAGTGTTGACAGAAGAGAAGTGAACCGAAGCTCGTCTGTATGCAAATGACACCTTGATGAGTACCAGCACGGAAATGGGGAAAAAGACTCTGAGAGAGAGCTTGGCTTCATTTAAATGACGCTTAGCTTGGCTTCATATCCTGTCCGAGGACACGTACAACCTATTGAATTGTTTCAGTATCCATCAACATTGTATTTCCTTGAATACTAAGTTCATTTTGATGCATAGAGTGATTCTATTCTCTCGTTATATGTAGCATTGGAAAGTAATGTGCATTTTAATTGCATATATTATGCGAATTGCATATTTATTCCCGTCAAAAGCTAATTTCAAATATTTTATGAAACATATATATAATGTATTTGACTTACGACTCATATAATTTAATATCATAATTTTTATCATAACTCGAAATATATTTGTTGGAAAATGAAATATACTTTATAGAATTCCTCCCAAATTTCTGAAAAAAAAATGTCTCTAGAACATATTTGCATTGGAACGGCTGGTTTCGTTTTTGTAAATATTGATACTTCTGTTACTTTTGCTCGTTTTTATTTCGTCGTTTGCATAACTTTGTCCTAATATATCAATGTTATTTTTTTCATTGAGAGATCCACTCCTACTTATTTTATGATCTCTCTTACTAGGAAGTGTATAAGAGAATGAGTGGTGGTGAAGTTTAAGGACACAAGAGTCAAATGTACGGATAGCTATTCTGTGCCAAGCAAGATGCAACTGTGATCTAGAAGTTTGAAAATAATGGAAAAAGACAAAAATTGATTAGAAAGAGGGTTGAAAATAGAAAATGATCCTTATGGTATCCCCTAGACGCGTCAACCGAGTTTACCAAAGACATTAGGCTCTATAAGAAAAGAAAAAGGTAACGTCTCGGGTGAGTGATGCCAATACTTACCTGAAGAAGGTAAGCGCTTGAGAGATCGAGATGAGAGAGGACAAATTAGAGTAGTAGAGAGATTATACGAGAGATAACTATTATAGTATACGAGTAACTATTATAGGTACGAGAGATAATAACTATTATAATAATAACTATTATAGGTACGAGAGATAACTATTATAGTATAATCACTTATGAACAAGGTTGTTGGTGACAAACGGAGTTGGGATTTTAGATAGATTTAATAATAATTGCGGTTTATATTTTTATATCTTTATTTATATGTTTAGTATATTTAACTCACCTCAAGTGAAATCTCGCTACTGCTATTCCTCTCAAATGGACAACTATAAATAAGTTTTCTGAATTTAAATAAAAATCGATACAATTTTTAATTTGATTTTGAATAAATAGTTTGCACATTTTTGTTAGAAAATAATGGAATAGAATCGATAGATTAATATATATTTCTATAATTTTGTATAAAATCAAAATTTGTTCTTATAGACTAACATTTGAGAAATTGCATCAGGAATTGTTTCTCTATATAATTTCTTTACCAAGCCAATGGAAAACTGAATAGTTCTGATATTTCAAAGAGCTTTACATTCAAATTGCTAAATGATTTTTAAGTACGAATAATTTTCCATGAAAAACTATACAAAACTATGTAACTTACAAACTATATAATTATACAAAATGATTCTCGATTAAATTAAAACTGAACTCTATACAAACAATATTTGAGCAAAAAAGCAATAAATTCATATTTGAATATAAATGAAACTTAAATTACGGCTATTTAAATGAAATTTATATAACAAATAATATGAAGAATTCATTACTTCTTTACATACAAAAACTTTTAATAAATAATATTAACATAGAGAAAAGAAAAACTGCAACAGAACATAAGCTTTTGCTTCATCTAGTAATTACAAAAAAATTCCTATAACTTAAATCATTATATTCAAATAGGAAGAAAGAAAATTAAAAGGTAAAACAATCGACATTTTAAGAATTTTCATTAATTTTAGTAACCGTTAACGAATAAGAATAATGTATTTTTAATCTACACAGAAAAAAGTTCTATTATGTACAAATTTATTTTATTGCAAGAAAAAAAGTGAAACTCTCTCCCTCTCTCTTTTGAAGTTTTTTAAAAGTCATTTAATGCTAAATTAAATATCAAATTTAAACAGGGAGACTCTTTGAAACTTTACTTGATTATTTTATTTTTGACAAAATGTATTTGCCGTAGCAAACTTGGAATCATATTAATTATTTTTAATAAAACATATTTAAAAATTATGATGCTATTTTTCATTATTATATTTGCATAATAATAATATTTAAGTAAAATATTGCTTAAAACAATTAATTAATGAACCTTAATGACATTACCTATAAAATTTAAATTAAAGAAATACTTTTATAAGAAAAGGGGAATTGCAGGATCGAATTTCGAAAGAATCACTTCTTTAATTAAAAAAATCTACTTAATCATCAAAAATTGAAATTATAAATTTTTTAATTAATATAAGGTTCGGAATCAGTAAATTATGCGAATTATTGTCATATAACATTATTTTAGTTCTATAAATACATATCTTACATTTTAATACATATGTTCAAAAATACTAAGGGTGACCTCGGTAGCTTAATTATCATAGTCTCAAACTCGCGGCTGGTTAGTTTTCTTCGAGTCGTGATTTTGCTTCCTTATGTCATTAAAGAGCCACTGTATACAGAGGGCTTGTGTACATTAAATATGTCGAGGCTCCAAATCCACCTATTGTCATGGTGTGGAAGTTTGGATAAGAGTGCCAGCTCAGGTGACATCCTCGTCACTTGACTGATTAACATTACACGGATTGTTACCAATAGCACTCACGTTGCTTCAAAGCATGTTATTTAAAAAAACCAATCATTCAAAGACTTCAAGGAAAACTTCAAAAGATAATTTTTACTTAACTCAAATTATCTTCCATGATTATTTTTTTAAATAAACTATTATCCATTTTGCTTTATTTAACACTAAAATGTATTTTTGAAAAACCTTAAATTAACATGGATTTTAAAGCAGTTCTTCAAATGATACTACACAAATTGAAATGCATTACGATAAAATTAAAACAATCCCACTACCCCGTCATATTGTGAAACATTTCAACTCAAAATCAAGTGGAAAATCTTTAAAAGGAGAAATCTTAATTAAAAATGTCTCAGTTCAGCATTTCAATATTTATTTCCTTTTTTGCTACTTTCTTGATATAGATGTGTCTGCTTAAATGCCAGAGAAAAGAGAATAAATCCTTTTTTATTTAAACTTTTCAATATATGCATTCATTTCAAACATGTTAATTTCAGTGCAAATACTTTTAATTCTTCTACTTGAATCGAAGCGCAGAATTATGTAAGGCATCTTGTTCAACGTCTAACACGCATCGTGCGATATTTCCATTTAAATTTCCACCGAAAAATCATGACAAGAGAAGACCTTAATTGAAAATTTCGTTATCCAAAGAGCTGTTCACCCTGACAAACCAAACAGCACTCTTCATCACTTTTCACTTCGTTGCTGTCATGGGAAAAGACGTTCGAATCTCCGATAGCAGAGCCACGGGCGAAACGAATCCTGCTTACACGAGTTCCAATCGGAAATTGCGAAGCCTCCATTTTCTAAATAAATATCATCGGTGTTAGGATTTAAGTCCGCGGGGGTAGGCAGCATGGAACTAAGATTGAAGCGAGGTTTACGTTATATTATGCTCCAAGTAAGAGGTGAGGGCCCGCGTCATGGAATTTGACACCTGAGCGTAGCATTTGGATTTGTGTGTGCAGTTAAAATATTGGAAATATTCTAGAAAGTTATAGGAGTGTTGTGACGTGTGGAATTTATTTTCGTCTTTTTCTGTGCTTTGATATCTTATATCAAAACCAACAGTTTAGTTGGAGAGCTAGTTTATTTCTTTTTCTATTTTTCATGTTTTTGATGTTTTAATCTGTTCGCTTGTGCATATGGAAATTTTCATAGAAAGCAGAAAGTGTTCGGAGAATTATTTTTGCAACCATACTTTGGAATATGTAAATGAATTCATTTTATTTAAGAGTCATTTATGTTTTCCGTAAATGCTATAAAAATTTGAATAGTTAAAACTCAATCGGAATAAAATCATTAGTTTAACTTATATTGAATGAAATATCGTTTTAATAGTGATAACTTTATTAATATTTTTGTTGAGAATTACAATTTTAATATTAGTTTTAGAAATTAATGCACTGTACATTTCTTGTAATATTAAAACAAAAATATAATTTTTTCTGCTTATTTCATAAATATATAAACAAAATTTTGAAACATTATGTAACAAAATATGTAAAATGTTTTCTTCTTTCAAAGTTATATGTGTTTCAAGATACTAAATTAAGGTAAAGAAACGTAGTTGAAAATATGAATTAAGCAAACAAAAAAATGATCTCTCAATATGATTAAATTTCAGCTTAAAAACAAACATATTGGCCACATATCTGGAAATAGACAATAATAACAGTAAGAACAAACTTTTTACTCTTGCACAATTTATAAACTTAAATATTAAGATAATTTCAAATAGAATAAAAATGCTGAGCACATAATTTAAAAAGGATTTTGAAAATAACTAAATTAAAAAGAAATTTATTAATCAATCTTTATACTATATTTTCATTTTTTAACAATACTAATTAACAAAAATGCTATTAAATGACATATAAAACGAACGAGAGTTGCATTCGTTTTTTAAATAATGTTCATTTTGAATATATTTTACGCAAAAAATAAGGAAAAAAAATCATATATTCTAAAAACAACTCGTTTATCAAATTTCTTTTAAAGAAATACAAAAAAAAGTTTCTTTTTTGAAAATATTCTTTACCCTAAACACTTTTAAGCACAAATACTCCACCGGAGGGGATCATTTTTTTTTATCTAAAGAAGCATCAAACTGTTAAAGTGATGAAAGACAGATAAGTAGTCAGTTTTACGCGCAAGTTTGTATAATGCTACAATATTACACTTAATTTCAAATTTATTCTTATTTGTATTGTTTCTTCTTGTTTGAGTCATTTTAGCTTCAGTCTAAGTTGTAGTCACCGTAGTTCAGCGGTCATGGGGATAGAGCTCGCGGCCGCCGTTTCTTCTGTCAACTCGTAGGTTCAAGTCCGAATTTCACTAAATACCTGGCATGTAGTGGAACTGATCCACGTTAAATCTATCGACACAAACCTTCTTGTTGGCATGGTGTGAAAGTTTGAGAGGGGAAATTGTCTCAAGTTTCGTCCTAGTCACTTGATCATGGTTTAAAATTACGCCTTCGATCAACAATATTCCTCATGTGGCTTCTTATTGAGGCGTTTATAAACAATCAATCTTAAGTGTAAGAGCCTTCCACTGGAATGAAGTTATTTTATATCTCTAAGTTTTTTTCTCCTTTCTTTTAAGCTGTTTTTATCAAGTTTTTAGATTAAATTCTTAGGTTTCCAGCCAAGTTCCAGCAAATTTAAATAAGGGCTTAAAGAGCAAGATTGTCTTTTATCTAATGTTTAAGAAAATCAGTCTCATACTACCTTGCTCCGTTACATCATTACCACTTCAGTCTATTCCACATGTATCGCAAGAAACTAATTAATATAAACATTATAAACATTTTTTACATATTTCAACTCACCGACAACATTGAGCTGTATACTAAGACTCATCTTGGGTTCTGTGCTCACTTGGCACTCGTACACACCCGCGTCTTTCTTCTGCACGTACTTGATCTCCAAGGTCCAGACCTCGGAGTTGTCCAAATGGATAGATGTGAATCTCTGGTCACTCGTGTAAGTGTACTTCCCCACAGTGAGGATGTGAAGGTCACGTTGACGCACCCATGAGACCTGCAAGAGAATACAAATGAAATTAATTTAAATCGATATGTATGCTAAAAGTGGCCGCGATAGCCTAGTGGTCATGGTTTCGGATTCGTGGCCGGCGGCTTTCGTTCAGTCACGAGTTCGAGCCTTGGCCGATAAAGACCCGCGTGTAGCCGGGGATGATGCACGTTAAATCTGTTGGAGACCAATGTCGTCCCGTTGGTGTGGAAGTTAGGAGAAGGGATGCCAGTTCAGGGATGAGAGCTGCCCTCTTCGTCACTTGACCGAGGTTTAAAAATACGATGTCCATCGCCAGTAGACCTCGAGTTACTTCCAGTGTGACGTTAATACAAACTAAACTAAAGTAAAAATGCACGCTAAAAAGAATTTTAAGAGATCAAATTTATTGAAACATATAAAAAAACTTTAGCATTGAAAAATATAGCAAGGAGCTACTTCATAATCATTAATTTTAATATAGTAAGTTAAATTTAATAATTGTGTGTAACCATTCAAAAATGGAAAGTGTATTTCTAATATTGTTTTCTTCTAATAATTTGAGAACCGGATTCAAATTAGAAAAACTTTTCAAATCAATAGCTTCATTAAAGTTGAGAAAAGTTCAAACAATAATATAATGATATTTATATTTTAAAAAACTTTTTATTTTATAATATTTTTTGAAGTTTCAATTTAAATGGATAACATAAATGTTGTACTTATGTGTTAAACACAGCAGAAGAAATATGAAACATGCTCTATACTGATGATAGTTCAGAACATTAAATTGATGGATTGTTTCATTAAAGTCGTGCGCACTTCGAAGTAACACGAAGGTTATTGGCGACGAACCTCGTAATTTTAGACTTCGGTCAAGCTACGAGGACAAAACATGAGTCGATCTCTCTCTTAAAACTTTCACACCATACAAACAAGAGAATATGCAGCATTGAAAGATTTAACGTGCATCAGTCCTGTTACATGGTAGGTCTTTAGTGGCAACATGGCTCGAACCCACGACTCGACGGAAACCATGACCACTACTCTATCACGACCCTATAGAAGATTAAAACAAAAGCAAGTATTATATTAAAATATGCTGCGTTTTATACTTAAGAGACTCTAAGTATGATATTAATATTGGAATATTTTTCTATTTGTAAAATAGGCTAGAAATTGTAAAAAAAAATTCATTTAAAATTTGCAAAGACCGCTCTCAATACCATGTAATCACGAGAATATATTTAAATTAGTATTAATCCCTTACGTGTTTTCAATATGTTTATATTTCTCTAATTACATAATATCTTTAAAGTATATGTATGTGCTTAGTGTCATAAATGTGGCAAACATCTATGACGAAATAAATTAAAAATGTTATTAATCCGTATGTTAACACATAGTACTTTGTTTAAATTATCACTAAATTTTTAAGTAAATTTAATTAAATCATTCTTCCTTGCTCATACAAGAGCTATGGTCTTACTAATTAAACTTCAAGTAAATTCTAAATTAAATATTTTGAAAATATTGACAATTTTATTCTGTGGCACTATTATTATTATTTTTTATTTATAGCTATTAATAATAATAGAGACAGAATAAAAATTCCAAGTAGCAGTAATATTGATTAATTGGTTTGTTTTTAATGATTTTATTTAAAGTTTTATTGTAGTTATCATTTAGAATTATATGTAGTTATCATTTAGATTTTCGGAATATTTTAATTTATTTCAACATCATCTATAAACACCTGATTTACAGAGAGAAATTTAGAAATGAGATTATCCGTTCTTATATATATATATATTAATCGGACTCAAAATTTAACAAATTGTCAATTTTATGCAGAAAAAATCTATTTTTATACTACTGTCTTATAAAATTAAAGTGGTTTATGGAATTTTTTTTTTTACATAAAAGGCTTTTAAGTATTAAAATTCTTCTTAAAAATAATGAAAAACATGGAGCATTGCAAAAAGTAATTATGTGAAATGCAAAATATGATATAATGCCATTGCATATTTATACGTAAGATTCAGAAACGTCATCTCCAAATGACAATAAAAATAACTAAAGCATTATTTAACGTGACATTATTCATTATCATGACATTTATACAAATGTATTTTATATGAACAGAAAAAAAAAACTATACTCAAACTGAACTATTTTAATATATCGGTCTCATTTCATATCTGTCAGAGACTCGAATGAACGCGAAAGTATAAAAATCATTAAAAATTTAAATGATTGTTCATTAGCATATGAATTCCTGTGGCTTTTAGAATGTGTTTAAATACGAAAAGATTTAACTCTATCGGTATTTTCATTTTTGTATTCGTATATACTTTCCCTTGATATTAATAATGCATGGCTATTTTGAATACTTTTTTTTTATTTCTCGATGTTTTTATATCTTTTGAGCAAAACAAATGTCTTGTTTTTTTTTCGTTTTTAATTAAAAGAATTTAGCATAGCCCGAAAAATAGAATTACATTTATGACGTCATTATTCCTTTTTTTAAAGAAATGTAAAAGAGAGAGCTCAGGTATTTAAATATGCAAAAATTTTCTACCTCAAGTGGCCTTATTTATGTGCATGTTTATTTTTCTTATTACTGATTCTCCTTTAAGAAAAATAAATATTATTATTTTATATTTAAACTCCTGAATATCTATTTCTACTTTAGAATGTATAGTAATGTTTTCACAGATGCTTATTTAATACTATAATATTACTATTTAAGATTGAAAATTCTATGCAGAATTAAGAATTAATGTTTGAAATTTTAAATTCCTTGCTTATAAAATTATCAACATAAATTAAAGTAATGTCTAATTAAATTTCAGTTCTAAGTTACACTTTTTGCAAAAGTAATCATTTTTACAAATTCATTAAGTTTACAAAATATTAAATACATAAATTAAATAAATTTTTAGTGAAATTTTTTACCTGCTGAATTTAAGAAACAAAGTTATCTTTATAATTTTGCAGAAAAACGTACAACGCAAGTTAACGTAAAAATTCCAAACCACTGGAGAACAAGCTTTACTCTTACTAGAAATTGAGCTTTAGATACATTAAAAAGTGCTTAATCTCTAGTAGATACACCCAACACTAATGATATGGGTGCTTTCAAATACCACACCCTGTTAAGGTTTTAAGAATGGCAGATTCATATTAACAAGCTATATAACTGCTTTTAACTAAGGGTGGAGATTGAGAAACTAACCTATGAAAATAATTAGAGTTATTATTAATTAGTTAGTTAAATTCATGAATAATTTCAATTTAAAAATAACTACCACAGGATGGTTAGCTATTTCGTTGAAATTTCATATTTGTTACTAAGTAGAAAGATAATAAGTAATAAGTGATTAACTATTTTAAAAAAAGGAATGTTGCGAATAACTTAAATATTGATTAGGTTCTTCTACAATGTATTCTTTTTTAACTAAGAGCATTAAAATACCTTTCAAACTTTAATTATTGATCAAATGTAAATCTATCACATTTCTAAATCAAGATTACTTATAAATAATCTAAGAAAGTAATATAATTTTTTATTTGATTCTGAAGACATTCATGATTACGTATGTTATTTTTGTCCTATCATGATTCCTTTATACTTGTTGATATAATTCAGTCATTTTCATTTATTTTCAACATGAAATATTCTGTTTTCTTTAAATTTTACCGTTTTTTTAAATGTTCAACTTAAAATTAATACAATTAATCACAGATGAAATAAATATCTTTTAAATTGCATGTCCGTATTTGATATTAAAGGCACAACCTTGCAAATTACAGTTTTACACAGACAATTATTTCTCTATAAAGTATTATTTATATATATTTATATAATCGGAATGGTAATATGTTACTTTCGTACCATTTTAAATATCTGTAAAAATTGATGTAAAAAACGCAAATGTACTTACATATTGATAATAATTAAAGCATAGTTTCTTCAATTTTCTAGAATGCTTATGTTTGTAAATCCGGTGTAAGTGGATGTATGTACCTAAACTTTAAGAACACGCGTGTGTTTCAATACATGTATCACAAAAAATACAATTGTTAAGAATATTAATTTGAAATATCCTAAGTATAATTTTGAATTTGGATGATAAAATTTCAAAGGAGAATTAAATGAGAAAAACGTAAAAATACAAATTAAACATATAAAGGCTTTTAAAGTGAATTGAGTTCCTATCTCATATTTCTTATAAACTTGTTGGCTTTTACACTCACCCAACTTTTATTACATGGTTTTAAAATAAAACGGCTTAAGAAAAGTCTTCTTTCGTTTCTAAAACTGCTGATTTACACTAACACTATTTAGAATCATTGATAGGAGGTCTCTTATTTCTCTTGTCTCTTGAACTAACTCTTTGGGACTTTAATATGATGATGTTTAAATTGGAAAATATCTCCCAATGAATGAAGCGTGACTTATATACATTTGATTAAAATTATTACTGTAATGAATAGCATTGAGCCGATGCAAATCAAAGCAGTGAAGTGTTTAATACGATGGTTGGTGGTAGAATTAGTGACCTGAATTTATCAATATGAGGCCTCTGTTTTACCCGAGTTGGGTAAGGAGCTTTAGAACACAGAAATAATCTACAAATGATCAAGGATTCGAACTCTCATGTAAGTGTGAACTAAGGACTCCAACCCGATTAGTTTAGTTCAGGTAAGTAATAGTAAGCTTTATTAAATATTTATCTTGTATCTTTATTACTTTGAATGTTTTAATAAGCTCAAGCTGAGTTACTAATTGATTGGATCCCTTTAGTGTCTGGGATGATAAGTAATTATTTAAACAATTAATAATGGCAGACGAAGGAAGTAATACCATGGATGTTACAAGTTTGCCAGATACCGTTTCTTAAGGGTGCGTGAATATTATTGGGTAAAACCTTGCGTCTACGCAAAACCTTGCGTGAAAATGACACATGAATTGAGATGAAGTCCAATCTTTTCTTAGAAAGGTTCTATATGCTGCTACTGAATACGATATTGCTGGCTGAAAATCTTGATTGCATTGAATCTTAGTGGATGTGGTATATTTTTGTTGTGATTATACCAATTTTAATCAATCGCATCGAGAGAAAATGCGTTTATTATCAACAAGTTTCGATGGACATTTCATTAATTTTATTTCTAGTATTTCTAATTAAATAGTTTTCTACTTTTTGAGGATATATGTAAGCGAAATCATGATTTTATTTTAGTTATTAATGGAAAAATGTACGAGGATTGTCCAAAAAGTACTCGAGTTAGAAATGAATTCCTTGAAATGAGAACTCATTAAAATATTGTCCAAAATAATTTTTTTTCTTCTTTTTTCTAAGACACCAATGAATATTAAACCTATCTCATCCTCAATTAGCCATAACTTTTCTCTTGTCGTTTTTCTTTTTATTCGGAATAGATTCACATGAAGAAACCTATTATTTTGATTGTTGTTTGGTTTCCAGTACATAATAATGAACGCAGATCTCATGGACGGGGACAACTGAATGCAAAATGAGAACAATTTGTGATACAGAATTAATCAAAATTAACATATAAATCCATGTCAAACTTATTTTGGCGCCGCTTAATGGAGAGCAACTCTAAATGGTAGCATCAATTTGCCTTAGCATTGTCATATGTCCTCAAAAACGAGCACGTTTTAAACTATTAACATATAGATTTGATATTAATATTAAATATAAAAATTTACAATGTTAAATACATAAATGTATACATATCAAATACTTACAATGTTCAATTTTCTTTAATTTTCATGATTTTTTGTTTAAATAAATGAAGTTATTTATTTCATCTTAAACAGTTTTTTTTATATTAGAAGATGCCTTTTTACTACATAAATTATATCTATTTCACATGTTTTTTTTCAAAAAACGTATCAACTATGTGGAAAAAAAAGTTAGAGCTACTAAGGTTTTAGCAATATTTTTCCCATTTTCTTATGTCTTAAATATCCAACCACAAAATAACATTTCAGCAAGTCTTCATCCGTATCAGTTTTAATCTCGCATTCACAACGCTGAATTGATCGAAGAAGTCAAGGCAGTTGAATCATTTCTTCCATTGACTGGCGACATTCAATGAACCGAGAACATAAAAATTGCAACGCCAGCTTTTAGGCTACTGTATTCGAGGCCTCAACTACAAACGACGTTCATTCGTTTGTCCGTGATCCCATTAAGCTTGAACAAAGACGTCGATTGTTCAAAGCTAACGAACCTTTCCCATCGAGAGAACGAAGCTAGACTACCGTTTTGGCTTAGCTTCGCATGACCCATTAATTCTAAGACGGATAAAAATCTGAAAAAAAGAAGGCAAGATTTTTACTTCGTCTTTATCTTCAATTCCTTTCTCTCTTATAAGACCTCGGCGTAGGGAGACTTTATCTATCATGCCCAGTTTGGTGCATTTGGAATAGAAAATGGAGAAGACCTGACTCTTTTACAATGGGATAAACGTGGATGGAAACAATGGAGAGCACGGAGTCAAAATCATAATAGAGGAATATAGAGAAAGAAAGAAGGAAAGAGAAAAAAAAAAAGGAATGTCGTTCGAGGTACAGTCTTAAGAAGGGAAGGGGATTTTTAGGGCATAAGAATGGAGCAAATGGGCCGTGAAATTTTATTTTTGGGTTCTTTTATCCTCCATTCCTATTTATTTGTAAGAGATATCACATGGTTTGTTAGCAATTGCCATTTTTTGTTTTGTTTGGGAGAGGAATTAGCTGATCCGAGCAGAATGGTAATTTTAGTAAGAGATAAAAATGAGACAAGTCAGGATAAATGTCACGCATTTCATGCGGATATGAATGCAAAACTGTTTTTTCTTTTATCCTAAAGAGCTTATGAAGACAAATAAGAGGATTTAGGTTTGTTTAAAGAAAGGCATTTAATAATTTTTTTCAAGTAAAGTCATCATCGCTTTCCCATTAGCAATTACAGAAATGATATAACTATATTTCTGTCTGAATTTACTTAAATGCTTTGTAAATAGTTAAAGAAGAAATAAATGTTTGTATAATAATAATATTTTAAAATGGTAGAAACCTTTACAGTATTGTTCCGAAACTATATGCCACTATGTATGAAATTTGTTTCGACATCACATTCTAACCTCTCCTCCACCTCATAAAATTAATAAGAAAACTCCTGTTATTTAAGAATTTTATTTAAATTTGTTAATTCATATTTTTGCTGGTAAATACAGAAATTAATTACTTATGAGTCTTTCATTCTTCATGCTAATTTTTTTTAATTAGTTTAGTTTGCAACGATAATGATTTTTATTCAACATGCATATTTATGGTTAGTAAATTATATAATTAATTTATGTTTAAATGTAACATAGTTTAATAATTGGTTTAATTTAAATGCATTGTAATTAAATAATAATTTAAATATAAATAATATTATTATAAATGTGTGGTAAAAGTTTTATGTGTTTTAAAGGCACACAGTTCTTTTACAAGATACTATTAATAATCATGATTAACAAGAATATATATTTTATATGAATATTTCTGGTAATATTTCATTCGCAATATCTGAATTATATGTTAATTATGTACAGCATGAGCTTGTATGAAAATTTTTAATGTTACTTTTTTGTATTGATTCAGCAGTTATTATTCACGAAGATAATTCTTCTGCATACAAGAACATCCGTCAATTAATCAACGGAAACTAAATTATGTTCCGGAAATATTTAAGATTTTCGTATCACATAATTTTGTTCTTAAATTTAACAACAAATCTAATTACTTTTTCACTTATCATTCCTAATAAACCATGTATGATACATTTTATTTTGACATATTATATGTATGTATAAAATTAAATATCCAACATAATTTCTTTTAAACATTTTAAATAATTTGTAGAGCATTACAGTGTTATTACCTTTTAACAATAAATTTTTGATCTGTTTCAAAAGCGCTTAAAGTAATATATTTTAATTTAAGATACAAATTTTATTGACTTATAATAGAAATTGAATTCTGAATGTAAATGATACAAATTAAGAGATTTAATTCATTATTAAATCAATGTAAACTAGTTAATCTGAAAATTCTCTTTGTTTCCCTCATTCTTCAGTAGTAAACCCAGTAGCTTCATCAGCTTGGATGATCACCAAGTTTATAACCTTAGTATCTGAATTAATATCGAAATCAAGCAAGCACCCTCTCTTAATATTGTCAACAAGACTTTCCCCTCCCCTCAAGGAACTCTCTAAAGCAGTCTTAAGTGGTCTCAAATCTGAATTATTAACCCACTTGTTAAAGCATCCGTCTATATTACATGATATTCCTTCCAAACACACACATCTTTCCTACAGAAAACTTGAAATGAATAAGATAACCTGAATTGGCTGCACTTTACAGGGAAGGAGACCCTTTCCTGGCTTTCTTCCAGCTTCTAAACTCGGCGGAACAAGTTTAATCAAAGTTAATAATTGATTGTTCGATGTATAATTCAGGAGTCTTAAAAAGACAAATGAGAACTGGGGCATGGATAGAGCTGCATCCAGGGTCTATTCTGTTCATCGTCAGTTTCATTTATTCCTGGTTGGAATAAATGAAACTGTCGGAGTAAATGAAACTGACGATGAAAACGTGAATTAAAGAACTGGAAACGGGGGGTGGAACATGAAAGAGATCCGTTTCTTTTTTTCCCTTTCATTCCATGTTTAAATTGCAGATGGGATCTTGTTTTTACTGGGATTAACAAATCAAATATTAAATGCATCGGGAATTTTGATTGATGGTTGTTAAGAGTTTTAGCGAAAGAGGTTTTATTTTTATTCGTTTTCAGTTGAATTATTTATTAAAGAGTACACAAGTTTTAGAATAAATTAAACTATATACACAGAAGATAATTAAAAGTAATGATATCTCCTTTATTTGTATAAGTGCTTATGTAAAGGACTTGATAATTTTTTAAATGATGAAAGAGACTTAGAGAAGCATTTAACAAAGAAATAATGTACATTTAATACAAAAAGGAGTAATGCTATTCCTCCTAAAATTTATAATCAAAAAAATTATACAACGGGAACAAATTAAAGAAAAAAGTTTCATTAATCGGTTTTCTGTAAAATAAAAAAAAGACTAATAAATAAATCACACACGTTTTTTTTAAATTTAAGGTAAATAAATTCTTGGATAAGAACTTAGCTTATAATGTATCAAAATCGCATTCTTGATAGGAATGTTTTTTTTTTTTCAAAATTTTTATGATAGTCAAATTAAATGAAGAAAAATTTGAAACATTTTTCAATATTATTACTTCAGAGTGAATGAATAATATTTGAATTTTTACGTAGTTTTATACATTTTGATTGAGATGCCTGCAGTGTAGAGATATATTAGATAATTTTTTTTATTTGACATTGTTATTATAACATATATATATTGTTTTCAAAATAAATAACATTCATAAAAATTAGTGATTTTTATGTATCTCACGTTTACGTCTGGATTGTTAAGTCTATATAAATTTTATAAATTATTGTTTTCTATATAATTAATAAAAAGGAATGAATGTTCCACTTGTAATTTTTGTAAACAAGTAGTTGAAATAGTTTTCTTCGATTTCGTATTTATTTTGAATAGTTGAAAACAGAATTCTAATGCTTATTAGCTTATTTTAAGATAAATGATTAAGCATATTGGTATGAAGACGTATCATAATAATATTTTAAATGCTTAAAGAAATTTAGTCTAATAACACAACGATAATGAAAATAAAGAATGATAATTTAATAAATTGATCATTTCTGTATAATATGTCTGCATTAATAAATAAACTGTAAGACTTCAATGATATTTTTTAAAAAAAAGGTTTATTATTCACATAATATACTTATATTCTTGCATTTGCAAAAATAATCCTTTTTTTTTAAATTTTAACCGTGATTGTTACATATATTAAATTATAAGAGGGAAATCAACAATAAGTGTAGAATTGTGATTTTTCAAAAAATCATGTTTAGACAATGATTATTAGTGATATGATTATAAGAAGCATATTTCTCTCATAAATTTAAAATAACTGAAGGCGCTCGATTCGCGTGATATCATTTTCACGCGAGAAATATAGTCAATCATGTGTGTGTTACTGACAATCATTTCACACACATACAGATTGCTGTTGCCACCTTTCGTTTTTCACGTGAACGTTATTTAAAAAATGCACGTATGGTAAAAGCATTAACAAGCGGGATTTAAAAAAAGACTTGATATATCTAAATTATGTACAAAAAAACGAAAAAAAAACATTATTTTTGTTTTAAAAATATTTGGAAAATCTTAATGTTTGCCCATCTTTACATAATTATTAAATTTGAAATCTAAAATAGAATTCACAAGTACATTAAAAAGTACGAGATTTATATCTACTTTTATTTAAGTGAAATAAAAAACTAGAGAATCTGTCACGTGGCCATCATAATCACATTGTATCAGTAATATATATACACTTCGTTTTTCAATATCCCTCATAACACAATCAATCAATCGCAATACATAACAAATTGAATAGTTTATTGTTTTTAATAGGTTTTCTTAACTCACATTAAAACTTTGTTTGGGTCAAAACTTTAAAAGCTTTTTTGTCACATTTTAAAAAGCTCAATTGCGATGAAATTTTCTGTACACGATTGTTTTAGATGACAATAGTATAATTTAATTTTCATTAATAAAATTAAGCGGTTGAAACTAATTATTTTAAGTATTATATTTTAAGCTAAGTTTCTCTCCAAGTCGCCAATTGGTCACCAACTGTTACGCAAAGTGTGAAGTTTGAAAGAAAACCCATGTTTAAAAAACTCATTTTTTACCGGTGTTTTTATTTTACCATCAATTATTGAAAACGCGTAGCAGAATGGATAATAGTATCAAATTATGTATACAAATGTATTGCTTTAAATTTTTAATGACTACAATCTTCCCAGAGTTCACAATTTTTTCAACCAAATTGTGATAACTTGAAATGTAACTATAAACAGATACTTTTTACTATGTATATGCTTTAATTTTATTTCGTTTTATTTATTTAATTTCATGTTTCAAAAGGATCTCATGCTATTCTTAAGCAACGGGATTGATTTCAAAATCTTCTTACCTGTCGCAATTTTCTTAACATAAAAATCTCTAACACAGTATTACAGATAGTATACTCGTATATAAATCCCTATTTTTCCTTCTTTAAAAGTAATTGGAAGTGAAATAAAATAAGAAATGAAAATTCAGATCTGTATTAGTTTGATTCAAGTAGCGAATCAGATTCATACATTTGAACCGTCCCTTTAAATTCTTTTAAAATTTGACAAAGAAACTTCAAAATTATAAAGTTTCAATTCATTTACATTGTGAAAAGAGGTATAATGAGATTATAAATAAAGCAAAATACCCTTGATATTTTATCAATGAAAATAAATATGTTACATCTATTGTTTTAAATAACTTACTTAATTTTCATTTTATTTGCTTAATGTTATGTAATAAATTATTTTTAAAATACTTGAAACCAAACTCTTTCTATAAAACAAGGGTTGCCATGACTTAGCTCTCGAGCCATGTGCGGTTTTTTTGCAGGTGAATGGAGTGGCTCCAATCCAAATAAAATATATGTATGAAATATAGTAAACTAAAAGGGAATAAGGTCGTATAAGGGGTTGAAGTTTTTACAAAGTTGTAATTAAACTCAAACAGATTGATGTCAGAAAGAAATATTTTATACATAAATTGATTTTTTGATGAGAAATTTAATACTTTAATTCAAAAACATAAGAAATAAAAATATTATACTGATTCTATCACACTATTGTGTAAAGAAAATCTTTAAAAGTTAGGTTTGCTTGTGGTTGCTTTACTAACTCAGTCCATATTAGCAGTTACCTGCCAAAAATTTGGTTGATGACTTGTTATTGCAATTTGCACAAGCTCATTTAAATACAGATCAGTTAAAATAGGTCAAACTATAAATAAGTTTAAGTTTTAAATATTAAAAACTCACAAAAATACAAAAACAGTAAAGAAAACTGAGATTTGTCTCAGCTCACATTCTTTGGTTTCAGGATATTTTTGTTCGAAACTTGTTTCAAAGACTAGTTGAACCACTATTTTACCTTGGAAAAACTGTCTTGGAGAAAAATTCGTAAAACAGTCTTATTTTGGGAGAAAAAGAAGTGTATGTGGGAAATTTTATAATTTCTATCTGGCAACGCTGAATAAATGGCTCTGTCAACTATTCCGTTTTGAAATGTGACTTCCAAACCAAGTGTAGCTGGCCACTTCCGAAACAATTAGAGCATTTTTATAAACTATAATAATAACAACAACATTAAAATTGTTCCATACAAAGTTTTTCAAATAATAGATTTAATCACCAAAGCTGATCACTGTTTTAAAAATATTTCTCAAAACATTCAATCAAACATTAAAATTAAAGAAAATTATAATATTATAAAGAAATAAAGTTTTATTGGTTGATTGATTCCTTTACTCAAAAATTATTCATTTACTTTTTTTTTATTAGTGATCGGTGAGAAATAGATACTCAGAAAATACATATTTTGAAAAGTTGTCAGATGACCGTTTTGTCGTTAATTAAAACAATAGCCCCTTGGGAGGCTAATATGAATTTTTTTAGTATTTTCGTTTTGCATTCAACCGTCTAAGACATCTCTTATATATTTGATTAGAATTTAAATAAGTATTTTCTTAGAATTACAATGTAATATTTTTCATAATTTTCTTAGTATTCATATCAAAATTCAAGTAGCATTTTACTGAAAAGTCAAACGCTATCAGCCGCAGCCCCTAAACTGCAGGCGCAAGACAAATACTTTTTCCAGAAATGCATGCAAACCCATTCTAAACGTAGCTCTAAAAATAACAAGTGATTATGAAAAGACAAATTTCTTGCTGAACTTTATCGATTTTGGAGCAATTAAAAACTCAAAAGGGTGCTTAATTCTTTTTCATCACGAGACCCGAATTTTTCACCTGCACACTCATTACACGGGCGTCCATAAATCAAACGGTCAGCGGACTTCGGTATTTATTTTTATTCTTTCGGGAGCTGGGAGGGGAGGAAACATTTTTGAGAGAACAAACAAGAAGGGGAGGGAACGCAGATACGCAAACGAAGACAAACAGCGAATAAGACGCTTATAAAAAAAAACACTTTTCTCTTCGCATTTGTTTCTTCTTGTGGCTGAATAATGACAAATGTTTTGTTTAATCTTTTCCTTATAAGAATAAAACGTAACATTGTGCTTCGGCAACAAA
The DNA here is from genome assembly GCA_019974015.1 of Nephila pilipes. Lineage (NCBI taxonomy): Eukaryota > Metazoa > Arthropoda > Arachnida > Araneae > Nephilidae > Nephila > Nephila pilipes. The sequence continues at coordinate 435,940 of BMAW01065127.1, read as the reverse complement.
AAAAAAAAGAAAAGAAAATAGAAGGGAAAAAAGACCAAGCTGTTCACCAAAGAGAGGGCTTGGATCCCTGATGAAGAAGAAAGAAGAAGAAAAAACAATACAAAAAATTGCAGACTTCCTCTACTTCGCTGTGATTGATGCACATTGTTAACACAACTGTAGCCTTCGTCAGCGTAATTACTTTTGTTTGCTCAAGTAGTTAGTTAACTGTTAATTTCAGTTAGTGGGGAGAGCTTTAAGATTCGGGGAGGCACTTAAAGGTTTCCTGCTGAAGAAGGGAAAAGAAAAAAAATGAAGAACTTTCGGATAAGATTAAAGAAGAGCACTGCAATCGTAGTGTATAATCTGCAACGTTAAAACGGAAGAGTGGGGAGGGTGAATTAAGAAAACTTCGTGGGGATGAAGGTTGGTGGATGTCCAAGATAATTACGTTCGGCAATAGCTCAGGATGAACGTCCTGAACAGGTAATTGTTTTCTAAGTGAGCCTTTGGCTGTGCTTTTATCAGTGTCTTTAGTTAGTGTTTTTAATTCGGTTCATTTGATCTATAATGGAGGTGGAGATTTGAGATGTATTGGTATCCTCAGTTATTGGAATTGGAAATGTTCTTAGATCGTTTTGGAACAGTTTGGAATATGTTTCAGAATTCTATGAATGGAAAAATATTATTTTATTCAAAACATAACTGTTTACATTTTGAATATTACTTACTAAGGTTAATGATGTTTTTGTTGTAGTTATTGACTTGTCCTGATTAGAATTATAGAACAGGATAAATTAATGTGTAGAAAATTTGATCTCCATTTTACGGTTAAAAATTATTATCATTGATTGAACCTATTGAGAAATTCGTTTTAAAGTCGAAACCTTTAAATCTATAAAGATGGCGTCGATTAAAAATTTACACAATTTTCAATTAAAATGTATTATAGATGTTACAGTTCAAGGACTATGAAATGATAATAGATGTAATTAAAACATATATGAAAAAGGTTCTATGCAAAGTTTTGCAAAGAGCAGATTTAGCCACCTAAGATGCATCCATTTATTTTTATAGTTACTTTTATTTTTATAGTTTTTAGTTTAATTACTCAATTAAATATAAGAATTCAAGTAAACATTGAAATATTGAGAATTGGACAATAGTGAACTTTTCCGATATTAAAATTAAAAGAAACGATAAATTATTAAATTGAATATATATATATAAGACAAATATAATTAAAATTAAAGCAAACGATAAAAAAAATTAAAAAGTGATCTGGTAAACCAACAGTCGATCCAACAAAAACAATAGCCCTTGAGTAGCTAACAAGATATATTTTTAGAGAGTGATTATTTTTTTGTAGAACAGTTTTTTATTATCTTTGTATCTCCTGTTAACAGCATTGGAACAATTCAATAAAATATTAACTGTTTTAGTATCAAACAACTAATTAATTGTAGTAGTATAATCATTTATATTGCAGATGTTGTTTATCAAGTATAATAATCTGAAAAAAAAATGAATGTGCAGGGAAACTGTTTCAAATTTCCAAAATGTATAGTATGCATAAGTTTGTAATTTAAATTGTTTCATATGAAATATGAAACAATTATATGTTTCATATTGTTTCATATTGTTTTAAATGGAAACTTTCAGTCTTTTAGATCATTTCAATAATAATAGAGATGTATTTTAACATACAATGAGGATTTCAGGTACAGGAACGATAATTACTTTGATTTCTTTTAGTAGTTGAATTTTAAATGTACTTCACGTTTTAATTTAAATGTATGTTGAAATTGTATATTAAAAAAAAAAAATTAATAATTGCGTACTAAAGGATGTAACTGTAATTTTTCATTATAATAAAAGCATGGAAAGAAATTCCATGTTCATTGAAGAATCTGAGATATATGAATCTGAAACATATTGATATTTTTATTAAGAATGCCGGAATCAGGGAATGCGTACGGTTAAGCCAATTTAAAATAATATATAAAAAAATTCTGAATGAAGCATTTGCAATATAGACAAAATAAGATAATAAATAATGAAAAACATTTCTCATACTTTTAGCTATATATTATTATAAATCAGGAATTACAATTCATTTTAAGCATTGTTTATATTTCCTATGAAGTTAACATGCCTGAATTTTACACTTTTATGCCAGTAGTGATTGAAAAATATCAAAAGCTTTTATTTGAAATTATTTATAAATTTGAAAGTAGTTGTCGGTATGAGTGGTTATTTACTGAAAGGATATAAATCTTTTCGCAGATTCGATGATTAATATTTACATCGAGTCATAGTTTACTTCGGAATCAGTGCTAACTAGATAGTTGAGAAAGTAGAAATGTGATGTATAGTCAAGGAAAAGAAGTCAAATATCAGGTAGAAAACATTAATTTTGTAGTTGATTCATTATATTGTACAGGTTTTTTTTTTTTTTTTTTTGTGAAACAAATCTAAAGTTTGATAAAAGTTAGAAATTTTTTTCTGTCCAGAAACTAATTTTTTGTTAGTTTTACTGGAAATAGCCTTTCAGTTTGACATGTTTGGTATATATATGTTGAATTCTAAAACGATTTATGTTAGTTTTTATAAAAATGGTAATACCATTATTCAAAGAAATAGCTACGTTTTTAACATTTAACATAGCAATTCTAAAATAATTGATCATTTCTACAAATCTCGCTTAGTTATTAATTCCCTCGCTATCCTATCTTTACTCTCAAAACATACAAATCTTTTGCGTACTTAAAATGTTGACTTTCTACAACAAAAAGAGTAAAAACAAGAGATTATGCATAATAATTAAATTTTTAAATTAAATATTAAAATTAAAACAAATAATGGAATATTAAAGCCAACTATTTCATACAATTCAGATATAAAAACCAGAGCAAACGATAAAATATTAAAGCTAACAGTAATATTCTGTTCAGTTATTGAAATTAAACAAAGGATAAATATTTAAAAATACAGTAATATTCTATTCATTTGTTGAGGTTTAAGCAAATAATAAAATATTAACTCTAATAGTAATATTCTATTCAGATATTAAATTTAAAACAAATGATAAATTATTAGATATATCTTAAGAGAAATATAATGTTTCTGTAAACTGAAAATATATAATAAATAAATTTGGCATATTGATCTTTTTATTATAGAATGTATTAAGTATTGTCGGAAAACGTATATATTTTATGAAAATAGCTTTTAAATAACACCTCTCTGGGGATTAAACAATAAAAATGGAAAACCACGAGGTCAATAAACTGAGATGAAAAGCTTTTGCTAAGAAAATGTTTATCGCAGATAATATGTAATGAGTATTAGCATAGTTAAAATGGGTTTTTTTTTACTTTAAGTACCTTAAAGAAAAAAAAACGGATATTGCGCACTTTTACCTTAAAATTAAGTGAAAATGATAAAATAACGACGACTGCCACACGTACATTTGTGAACGAATGTGTGTGTGTGTTTGAACAGACTAGGTTTTATACTGTTCTAAGCAATCATTGATTTAAGAATAGATGCTGAAAAAAGAAATAAAAACTGAAAAAGAAAGTTATAGTCTAGTGAACTTTATTTCTTTTTGGGAAAAAAGTATTTTACTAAAACCATTACTATAATGACACTGTATAAGTTTCAAATTGTAATTTTTCTCGTATGCTTCACTCCTGGTCATCAAAGAGTTTATAAACTGTACTTTCTCCTCTTTTTGAATGATATTTAGGATTTTTACAAAAAAAAATAATGTCAAGAAATTTAGTTCATACTGTATATATTTCTTTATTTAGAAAAGTTGTAAGTGTATTTAGCACCGAATTTCGGATTGTGAATCTACAAAGAACTAAAAGTTACACTTTACCATTTCACATATTGTCTTTTGTTTAATGTTTTTATTTGATTTATTTTGCAGCATATATGAAAACCGTAAATTTGGCCCTAGATTTCATTTTCAGATTAATTTATTATGATATCTTAGTTGAGAATAAGGCATGAACTTCAGTTTTCATTCATAATGTCCGTTGTACTCTTATAATAGATTTGCTTTGAAAATGTAATACTTCTATCTATGTTTTTGTTGATAGCTTTTTTAGAGCGTCTTTTCTTTTAGATCGGGAGTGAAGAAGGAATAGTGAACGCAAGCATTTCGATTTGTAAATTCATTAAAAAAGTATAATGTTTTAAAATTTACTTTACTTTAATTTTTGACCAAAAACCAATAAATAAAACAGCATTTTAGTAATGGAAAAATTTTTAATTAAAAAAAAACGTAAATAATATTAAATATATCACATTACACACATATTTTAATCTAACATATCAATTTATCACGTTTAAAATTAATATACTACCGAAAACACACAACAACAAACAATTAGAAGGTCAAAACAAACAATTTACCTGGGTTTCCCTCTTCACTCCAGACAAGCTCTGAGCGCCAGGTAAATTAAAAAACGGAAATTAACTATGTGTTTTTGACACATTTCATTCAAAGTAAAAACACAAAATATTTATTATAATCAATCAACAGACAAAATATTTTAATGTTATTCAAAGCAGCTAATTAACTATAGAATCGTATTTTATGATAATTACTTACAATCAATGAAAATTAAAGTAACTGAGAAACTAAAAGGCTTCAAATTTTGAACATCTGATTTTACCATTAATAAATAAAGGGCACTTTGTTGATTCTGTGGGTGTATTGCTGATGAGAATTTGATAAATAAAACATTCAAAAATTGAATTGTAAAATTGTAAACATATGTATCCCACCATAAAGAAAAATTACTGTATCATCGTTTTTTCTCCAAACGTGTATTTTAGGACTCTATTATGCATTTTTAAAAATCGATTCCATTTATTGAGCTTATATTTTCCACTCCTTACAAAATAAGGTAATCAAATTAAATTTTTTCTAATAACTAACTTATCAAATTTAATTTTTTCTAATAAATTCTCATATATTTTAGAAATTGCACTATAACAGCATAAATTTTTTTAAGAAAGTGTGTGAGTCATAAAATTTCAATTTATAGAAACTTTTTTTGAATTTGAGCTCTGAAATCATAATTTTATTCCGTGTATGGAATGATACGAGCATTATAACTCTGCAAATCATTCAAATTATAAATGCAGTATTAAATGACTTGCAAATCTAAATATAGCTGTTAATTATTAATTACTCATACACAATTATTTACGCTTATAAATGTAGTTGTCTTAGAGTAAACAGATACACAGATATGTCAATGACAAAATATAATTTCCTTTAATCTTAATTTTTTTAAAAAAAGTGGAGGTTACTTAATTTGGCACAAAATAAGCTCCTTTTTCCTTGTCGAAGGTGTCGCCGTTACCTTAATCATAAAATAAATTGAGTGTAATACTCTTATCATTATTTTGAGTTAATTTGATACACATTTACATAATTACTCTTTCACAAAATATTTTACGCGTTAATAATTAAAAGTTATATGATAGAATTATTGATCTAACCAGTTATTAGCAAAATTATCCCATTAAATTAATAATTATATAATTTCTGTTTACGACATTATTATTAGTGTAGAGAATATCTTTTTATCAAATTCATGGGTATAAATATGTCCGATAGGTAATGCATAAGGCAGGTGAGTTGCTTAGTTTTTGAAGAATTCATTACAAGAAAGATATATGAAAGCAAGATGTTAGAAGAAATGCATAAACTCAAAAATAGCTCTGGTTTCTTTAGATATAGAAACCAAATAAATAATTTTTTTCACTATTAATTATAGTTTCATTAATATTCACTAATATTACTGAATTAAATGTTAAAAATGTGCAAAAACATGTGACTTCTACCTTTTTATTGATTTTCATCATGCAATTGTATAGTTTAAGGAATTTTAGAGAGAGTTATTTTTTGGCAATTGTTTTGAAGACTTTTAAAATAGGTCGCTGAATTAACTCATGGAATACCAGAAAACTAATATCATATGGATGAAAAGAAAAAGTTCACAGAAGCAAAACATTATTAAACGAAAAGGTAACCAAATTAGACGTTCAATCGATATTTTATTTTAGCCTAAATTTATAAACATACATTGAGTAGTATATTCAAAATTAGATAAGTCATTTGCAACAATAGAATTATTTATAAGAAAATGTAAATAATGTGCGATTGTAAAACCTTCATGAGCACGTTGGATAAAATAAAGTTTATTAAAAGTATAGAAAAAATAAATGAAGAAGGAAAGGAAATTTTGAATCATGTATTTACTTTCAAATGAAAAACAGATCTAGGTTTTAAATTGTAATTATTTAAGTTTTAGGAGACATTGTTTAAAATATTGCATCTAAAAGTAATTTGCGATGCAGTTATATAATATGAGAGTGAATTAAAAGTTATTGATAATAAAACCAAACATTGGGCGAAAAGCCATAAACATATTCCATGCTTGTAATTGCCTTGCATGAGTGATTGCATTTCCCATTCTAGAAGCTGTTTGACTTTTAAAGATTAAAATAAACATTTTCTGCTCAAACTTAAGGTTTGAATTATCATGTGCCATATGTTTATCGAGCAAATTTTTGAATGCAATGGAAACTCCTCACTATCATGTATGTATATATATATATTCCTATACGTAACATTAATATTATTTCGCTGACTTCCAAAAGTTAACTAGTTTTTTGGGTTTTATTCGAAAGCAAAAAAACCTAAAAGGTAGAAAATTTGAATGAATTATGCTTTAAGAAATTGCTTATTGAATATTGCTTTATTTTAATATCAAGCATAATTTTCAATATTTGTAGCAAAAGTCCACCGTTTGTTAAAAAATATGGAATACAGAGTATGTGAAAAGAAATTAAATAAATGGATTTCATGAAAAGGATGTGTTTATTCTTACTTGCAATGCGTTGGATGCATAAATTTTCAATGTATCTCACAGACATGGTGTACAACTTTTTAGTATCAATAAGAGAAGATCAGTGATCATAAAAATTATCCACACAAACTACAAAAGTGGAATATTTACAACTTCTTGCGAATAGTATACGAGTATGCCTATTCCTTTAAAAGTAACATAATTGCACATTTTTTTTCGTTATTTATTTCAAGTATCGAGGCATGTTTTTTAAGTATCTGTTTGATAAGGAAGTGCAATTTTTTTTATCATTTTATTGTTATAAGAAAGCCTGTACTTTATCTTCTTTTTAAGCATAATTACCTCCACTACTAAGTCACTCATCATATCATACTATCAACTTTTGAATTCCATCATCAAAGAAATCTGACCCTCTGATAGGCCAATGGCTAACAGAAAAACTATCCAAAAACCCTGTGGAAATTCGGGAGATAAAGACAAAATTTTAAGTAATGGTTTTCTTGAAATTTCGCATCTACTTTCTGCACTAAGACTCTAGTAGCAGATTGTTGCTCACTACGCTCCTTATCAAGAACATTAATGCAATCATTTTGGAACACTTTCTCAATTTCCTACCATTCCATCAGTTATAGTGTTTTTACTAACACTTCAAAATTCAACTGATGAATTTCAGCAATTTTCACGCCTTTTGTATGTAAAAAACAAATCACATAGCATAGTTCACTATTGGTGGGCTTTTGAAACGTTTGAGATAGTTTAAACATGCGTAAATAAATTCAAACAAGGATAACTACTTCCTTACTGGCATCTATGACTAGCCAATATATATAAATTCGCACTTCCTCGAATTGGAGACAGTAGAACTACAGAGGTCATATTTAAGAACGGTACTTAAAAATACACCCCATACTTAATATTATTTATATAAACAATAAATCTTTTACCTTTATTTTAATTCTTTTAACTTTAAGCTTAAAAAAACTGTTGTGCCTTAAATTTGGTGACATGTATTTCATAAAGGATACAATTTCAAAATTTAATTATTATATTATGCCATATATTCTGATGTAATGAATATTCGCCTTACAACAATAAGCTATTCTTCAATAAATTCTGAATCGTTTAAGTTCCCACAAGGCATGAGATAATGAGTCTATGGCACGTCAAATTGTACCTTAACCGGAAATTCCCACATAGGCGGGGTTGGGAATTGTTAGTATTACAATTATAATTTTAGAATTGAGGGTCACAATCGAGCATACGAGTAGAAAAAAAGAACCGTAGCATTTATTTATAATTTTGTTCTTAGTTAATAATCATTATAATTTGGCTGCGATTTGAAATACATAGTAATGAGATATAAGGGAATAATTTTCAATGGAAGATCTTTAAAACATCGAATAATAAAGGACAATTATGATATTTGTAACAATGAATAACTACTCTCTGAGAAAAGGATTTCTACTACTATTTCTACTATCTTATATAATGAAAACATGATGCATTAAATAAAATTTACGTAATAAATTTTTCACGTTCACTATATTTGTACAAATTTATATTTTATGTGAATATATTTAATTATTCTTCTAATTTTTTATATTATATGGGTGTAGATCGTAATTGAATGTGTTATAGTTTGAAATGTTTTTAAATGTCTTCTACTGTAAATTTTTGTCATGACAAAGAAATATTAAGTACTTAAAAGATCTATTATGAAAGTTATATATTTGTATAAATATTGTTACTTCTTGTGAATTGTTACTTTGTTCTTTGTAATGAATTTATTTACTTATTTATTTTCCATTCTGGTCTGCGCTAAATTGCTTTGTTACGTCAATTCTCAATGGATGTTTTTGCTTTTCTAAAAGTAAAACAATTGACAATTGGTAATTTTCTTAGATAGATCTATGTATCTTATAAAGAAAAAAATAGAACAATCGAAATATATTGGATTCGGAAGGTTTACACAATGAAAATCTGAATAGAAAGATAATAAATTTAATGAAAATATAATAATCTATCAATATTCTACTTCAAGAAAATTAGAATGGTTTGTATTGGGTTGTATAAGAACACAAGAGAAGAGCTTATGCAGTGAAGATTATACCATTGATGTAGGAGCACCATTATTGACTAAAATAAAAGCTAAAAATAGTTAGAAATAAAATTGAATGTGATTACCACAGAATTAGCTGATTAATTATCCTTTCCCCCACTGATTATTGCAACGTAAGTTGGATTTATTAAAGGTGTTTTATTATCACTCTAACTTTCCGGGTGATAGATTTTATTTTCTGTCCTACTGTATGTAATTATATTAACGGATACAAATTTGGAATGGACCAATTTTAGATGACTGATGCATTTTATATTAAATCAACGAAAAAAGGATTTTTTAAATTAAATTTCTGCTTTAGAGGTCAGAGAGATCGCTGACAGTAGTAAAGTGAGAAATTCAATCGCACCAGGTAAAAAGAAAAGTGCATCATATGAGTAAATCAAGTTTAATGATATATTTTGCTGGAAGTTGATCAGTTTTATTAAAATTAATCAAATAAGAATCATTCACATAATATATTTACTGAGAAATAAAGTTAAGTGAAATTAATTAATACTTTCTTGAAACTCTTATCGTGAGTTTCTTAATTCAATAAAATAATCAGTTCCAGAAGCCACTTAATTTCCTTTTTTTGTAATTTAGCGACTTTTCTTGTCAGTTCATGTAAAATCTATGAATATTTATGAAACTTCAATTATTTGAAATGAAAAATTCTCTTTTACAAGAGTATTTATTATGTCTATGAAACCTTTTTTTACCCTGCATTTTCTAAAATTACTGTTTACAATATCACACGTTATTTCAGAACTGAATATTTAATAAACTCGATAGTTGTTTTTATTTCATACATAAATATGATCTTCTAAAACTGTCAGAAGCAATTACTTCCGTCCAATAAAATAAATAGTGGTAAAAAATAAACATAAAATGGAAAGAGGGTTGAATTAATGCATTCTATTGTCAAAAAATAATTGTAACAAGCATGGCGAAAGTTTGTTCCCCAAATAATAACAATGCACCTTAAAACTTGGTTTCTTTTCGAATAATGAGTTATGTAGATGAGCGAATAGTAATTGCAAACTCTTTCTTTCGCTATTAATTGAAGACGAGACTGAGGCTAGGCAATATGCTAAGTACCATAATTTATGGACGCGTTTTGGGTCTCTTCAGTTGGAAGTAGTTATTTATGTTATTGTCCTTCATAATTATATTTCCTTTCTAACGGCATTCATTTAGTTGCTGATGTTATTTATTACTCCCAGTTGAATAATATGAAAAACTATTTAATATGCAGTATCAGAAATGTATGAAATTCTTTCTGCAATAAATTAAGAGGAGAGAGAGAGAGATGTGTTTTATGAAAATATCTTTTCAATTTATATTATACCGCTATTTAATTAAAATTCGGTTTCATAATAATGGATACTTTTGAAGGGTGTCTTTATTTATATTAAAGATCAATTTATTGTAACTTACAAACCCATTTGGTTAAAATGAATGCTTATCTTTAAGAAAAATAAGTTGACAAAAATATAATTTTTTTTTATTCATACACTTTTAAAACTGCTTTTGTAACACGATTCATTTTTATTCACTATTTATTTATCATACTATTTAAAAAGACATTAAGTCTATTAATTCGTGTTAAATGTTGTATTTTCTAAAATACTGAAGTCATTTTAAGAAAGTAGGAATATATTTTAAAATTGAAATGATTACTATGCATCCTATTCATGTGTTTCTTTTATTTTTAGTGGCCACGGTAGCCTAGTGGTCATGGTTTCAGACTCGTGGCCAGAGGGTTTCATTAAGTCGTAAGCTTGAGCCTTGGCAACTAACGCCGTGTAGCCGGGACTTATGCACATTAAATCTGGGGGACCTAAAGTCCTCCTGCTGACGTGAAGTGGAAGTTAGGAGAGGGTGGTGAAGCTCAAGTGTCGTCCTCGTCACTTGACCAAGGTTCAAAAATTACGAGGTCAGTCGTCAATAGCCATCGTGTTGCTTCTAGTACGACATAATAAAATCAAAACTAAACTAAAAAATCTTTTATTTTTAAAGCGATATTATTATGTTAAAACAATATTATAAGCGAATTTAAAAATCAGTCAAAAACAGAAGCAAACAAAATAAAACAATATAATCGAAATAATTTTAAAAATTTTTCCATGGAAATTAATATATAAATTATATTTATTTTACTAGTTTAAATATATGAAAAAAATACAAAAATTAATGTTCCTAATGATTCGTACTTTCTATGATTAAAATGCTTAAGGGTTTAGAAAGAATTTCATTTAATGAAATATAAAAAAATTAGGTTTTATGATAATGTGTTTTCAAAAATGTCTTTATTTTCGTTAAGACATTTTTGCATATGCAACCTCAAATTCACACTTTATTAAAATAAATGTTGATGCTGAAAAGAGTTTTATTTGTGCAATTACTTTCCTATGATGCAAGCGATATTTGTTGAAAATGAATACCATTGCATTGTTTTTAAATGTTATTTTTCGGGGAAGTGAAACAAAAAAATATTATTCTTTGGGGGGGGGGAGAGAATACATATTTCCTTTAGTTTATTCTGAAAATTGAATAACATGATATAGATATAAGCTCCGTTTTATATATTTATTTTACAAAATTAAACAGTAATATTTAAAACAACGATATAGACTTTTTTTACATTTCGGGCCATTTCGAAACAGTTGATTAGCAGGAAAAAAATTCGAGATTAAAGAAATACAAAAGCATTTTACATTATGAGCATGGTAAAAAGAGAGAAATAAGTTTCTATTGTTTTAAAATATATATAAAAAAATTCTTTGGTTTTCAGTAACATCTTGATAATCAAGTGAATCCTTGTTTATACAACATTATTAGAAATACATTTTAAAACATAACAATATTTGTGATGCATATCATTTTTAGAAAAATATACCTTATATATGGTTTATATATGTTTATTCCAAAGACATGTTGTATATTTACTCTCCAAGCGTCTATGCATTTAACTATCTTATTAATTATACACATATCCATTCAACAAAATTTTATGTATTCACTTAATAAATTATCAAACTATTATCACAAAAGCTTTTAGAACACGATATGTGTTCTCATCAATGTAACACTACGGTAAATAATTGAAATGTTTAATGCATATTCAATTATGTAGTTTAAAAGTTTTTCGTGGGCAAATCATGATATTTATGACACATCTTTCGACCCTATCATCGTCTTTCTCTCTATCTACCCTTCCTCTCCCCTTATCGTCTTTTTAAAAATTTAGCAAGATCTGCCATATAACTTCCGGTTCTTTTACTAATCTTTGAAATTAGTTCTGGTAGAAACGTTCTAAAATATCTCGGAAGGAAGTCATTTTACCGCCGTCAGTTCCTGTCTTAGTCTTGTTAATCCTTTCCGTATGAGCCTCACACATTTTAGCACGGTGCCTTTGTGCGCGTTGACACGTAAGCATTTTAATAAATTGGAAATCTCGATAAAACGAAGTGGAAAAGTAAAAGATGTCAACTTTATGTCCGTAGACTGTTTATAGATTTTTCTCTGTTGACTTACAAGTTGGTGTAATTATAACTTTTAGCATATCTTCTTTAACAGTCCTTTTAGAAGACATGTATGTCAGCATATATATTTTTTTTCTAAAAAATTCTCTAATAAAACAAGGTGGCTGCACAAAGACACGTGTATTATTGATAACGGAGTATCAAAAATAGAAGTATAACGAAAAACGCAGTGTGCCTGTTCAGAGGTACTAATTATAGTAATCGAAATGAAATACTTTCAGTCAATATCGACGTTCACCAAGGAAAATTGTCAAAATATAGTTTAGAAAGGAAATGATATAATTCTTTATTTCTTTTCCTTTTTAGGTGATAAGAATAACCTATTATTGATTTCAAATGCTTTACAATTATTAAGGTAACTGAGGAGCCATTGATATAGAACAAGAAACTTATTTTACGTCCTGCTTATGAAATCCTTATCTTTTAAGTTTAATAGCAATGAGATTCGTATATTACCATTGAGATGTTAGTATACTTATGTATTTACTTGGCAAATGAAATCAAATTTATAAACATAAGAGATCATGTAGGAGAAAATAAGAATAAATAACTATATTTACATTTGAAAGTCGAGTATTTAAGTTTAGAAACATGTTGTATAAAATCCACTGCATTTATAATTTAGAAATTTGCGGAGAATTTATACACACAACAGGAGTATTTACAATGAACGCATTTATAATTTTAAAAAAAATCAAGTTTAATAAAATTCAATATGTTTTTAAATTTCATATATGATTCGAATTTCCCTTAATTATTAGCTTATTATAAAAAAAATTATATTCATTGTATAGAATGTAATATTATTTTGCAAAATGGGAAATATCAGCGCTATGGATAACATAAACTTTGAGAAAATTGTACATAAATCCTAAAAAAATATATTTTTAAAGAAAAACACTAATACACATATTTTTCTCTTAGGTGTATTACGTTTGATTAACTGTGGAATCATCAAAGGGCTCTCTATTTTTCAAAAACAATATCAAAAAATACAAACTTTGCAGCATTTTAGCGTCTCAGTTAATATCTTGAATGATGTAAATACAGTCAAAATGTCAATATTGAAATATTAATGATATGTGAAGTTAATGCGCCTTAAAAAAGTATTTATTTGAAAGAAATTGTTTCAATTCCCTATCCATATTTCTCTGTTACGATTTTGAAATTTAACGAAAAATAAGAATATCGACTAATATTATTCTAAAACTATATAATACATAAAAATGATACTAAAATAGCTTAATTATTGTTATTAATAATCGTATGTATTTACTTCCTGTGAAGGTAAAATATCCTCTTTACTATCAATTTTTTTTCACCCAGCGATTTATTTTTATATTTTAAAAATGAATATATATAGGTACAGGAAATAAAAAAAACATATCATTTAAATGAGTTTCAGGTTAATTTTAAAATTCTGTTAAAAAATATCAGTATTAAATAAATTAAAATAATAGTTAGATATTTAAGTTATGAGCTACAAAATTATAATAACAAAACTATAAATTAAAAAGATTGAGAAAAACACTGAATTTACTTCCTTAAAATAATTCAATTATAAAATATAATTAAAATTAATTAAACCAAATTGATAAAATAAATACATTATATTAATAAAATTTATTAATGTAAAATTATGTACTATATAATGTACCATTTCTTAATTACTGCTAAATAAAGGCAATTTATATTAAAAGTACAAATATACAAAGAAAAAAATTTCTCCATTTTTCATAAGTGGTTTTTATAATTCTAACTTCAAAAGGATTTTGTTCCCTGATTTGTTGTTCCAATATTCATCATTATCTTAAGTAAACAAAAAATTCTAGAAGGAAAAAAATTATAATGAATTATTAGAAAATACATCATTGTTATTTTATAATACCTACCTTAGTAAAATAAATAGCATTTAGTATAAGTATTAAATCACTAGTCAATTCATTTTTTACCTCTTGATAATGGAGCTCTAAAATAAAGGTACTAGACAAGTGATGTAGCGTAATTTATTAGGCAACGTTCCTTTTTATATTACCCACGGAAATGTCACGATTACTAATGGATGAAGAACAAAATCCAAATAAGAGAAATGTGACCTCGTGAAGTATGGTGTAATTTGTCTGAAGGATACGGTGTAACAACTAGTATTCCTGTGACTAGAATTTCGAATTGCTTAAGTATTTATTCCTGAATATATAGGAGAGCCATTCTTTTATATCAGAGTGTAATTAATTCTGGCAAAAAATTTTATAGAAAAACTTGTCGTTTTTTCCCTTCTTTTGCATGAAATATATTTTATTAATTTAATTGTGATATAAATAAATTAATAGCAAATAACATTTTGATTCTTTTTAAAATAAAATTTATTTAAAAGAGAAATTTATCATGTAAAATGTGATGAGAGTAAAAATGAAACTCATTGCAACGCAGTATCACTAATTAGATTTAAAAAAGATCAAAAACTGTGATCTAATTTAAATGTTAATGTTTAAGTAAGTCTTATTTGTATTAACATAATAATGATTGTTTTTATTTGTTTTTTTAAATGATTCATATGGTTTTATAATTATTATTCACATGTGATGGTTGTTGTCTTTATAAAGTTTGTGCACTATTTGTATGTCACATCTTTGGTAATTTTACATTTCTTTTTCCTGTAAGTGCCTTTTTTAGTTTTAATTTTTTTTTTTTTTTTTTTAAAGTTTTTTTTTGTTCAATTATATTTCTTAGATGCTTTTGGTGTTACAGTTTAGTAGATTTTTGTTTATTTATACTTTTGCTTTCTGCTGTTTATTTGAATTTGGTCTATTGGTACTGTGTTTACTTTCTTGTCTTTTCTATGGTTAGGTTTTTTTTGAATTTGCTGATTTTTGAATGTTATTATAATTTATTTCGCTGTAATTTCCTGAAATGTGATGGTTTTATCAGTAATATTTATATACACTCATCAGTTTTTTCTAAACTATGGAACAATGCTAATAATATTATTTCCATTATTCTAAATTTTGCTTTTATATCACTTGACATCCATCTTATAAGTTTTTAGTTACTTTAAATGTATTTCTTTTTTTGGTTTTAAATTTAATTTTAATTTTAGTATGTTTAATTAATTAGAATAATTTTTATATGAGTTACATTATTTTTACTTAGTTTTTATTGATTTCTTTACACGTGTAGTTTACACACATTAATGTATTGAATTTATGATTGATATGCTGATTACTTATAATTTTTATATATATATATATATATATATATATATATATATAATATGATTGAAACATTAAAATTTTATTTCACAAAATATCAATAGGCTTAATTTTAAAATACGTTTTTTGAAAACTATTGGTGTAATTAATACAATTTACAGAAGAAATAATATTTCATGGAATATAGATTTACTTCAATAATTATAATTGGGAAAATGTCTCAATGAAAAAAAAGATTAAAAAGAAAGTCAGAAAAGAATTTAAATAATATAAAAAATATTTTCAATAACGAAAAACTATACTAGAATGGTCTGAAAAAATACATTATACGTGTTTAATATCACAATTAATACTAGCAAGTTTTAAACAATGTTTTGAAATTTGCTTACAAGCTTTACAGAAATTTTTTAAAAATGTATTCAAAATATCAAATGTATTAAGAACATTAAATCAATGTTATATATCAGTAATTAATTTAATATTAATAATATTTTTAATTATGATTTATTTTAACAAATAATTATTAAGTATTATTTTTAATTTTTATCCAATATCTTACCGAGTCATCCTCATAGACATCAAATGTTGGTCTATTTCAGAAGAAGAATGACATTTGTAAACCATTCACAATTAATTTTTTGATAACATTGATATATTCTTATTAAAAAGTAATAACTATTTATTAGGGAAAATAAGTCAGGTTTTAATGATTTTATATTTTATTAGAAAATAATTTTATAATTGGGAGTGCAAAATATGAAATTCTAATATAAAAAAGTAAAACATTGTTTAAGATTATGTTGCAAAATTAGATATCATAATTAAAATTGTATAAGAAAATTTAATTACATGCCAATAATTTCAAACATACTTCTTATTTTCCAGATAAATAAAATTTTTGCGAAATATTTTAATTTCAATAATCGAATTTAAAGTATAGGAAAGTTAACAAAATTAACTTAATAATAAATTCCAATTTTTGTTTTAAAATACGTTCTTAGACAGAATTAATGTTACATATTTCATCCAAATGTTATAAATATACAAGATATATGAAGAAAAGTTAGATATTAAATAAAAAAGAAAATTTATCTAAGTGTAACTAAATTTTCGTGCAAATATTTACTATTTTTATTCAGAATTACAAGTAATAAAATTTTAAAAAAATCTTAAAAAGATTTTAAAAACTTAAAAACTGATGCATATTTAAGCATTATTTATGCCTTAATTTAGCAGTGTAACGATTTTAGAAAAGAAAACTTATCATGTTTATAGTACTTAACAATTTTCTGAAAGCAATGCCTACGTGTCTAGTGTATAAGAAAAATGGATTTTTATAGCAGTAATGACTAACATATCTGAAAGCTTAAAACGCATTAAATATTTCGAAAGAACAAAAATAGTTGTGTGAAAAAGCCCAAAAGTCTATATTACTTTCTTAGAATCATTGAATGATTAAATATCGAAAGAATGAAAGAAATCCCCAGATATTTAATACTTTTTTTATTTCCTTGTGACAATAATAGTAAAAAAAACTTGCTGCTCATTTTTTCTTCTTAAAATTAGAAAGAAAAAAAAAGCTGGACATCTTCCAAAAATATTCTATTTTGTCATTGGATGAATGTCTCTGATTTTAATATGATTTTTTGTCATACTCTTCCTTCTTTTCTTCGGCGTTTCTTGAACTCTTCGAATAATATGAAGTCTTAATGCGTTTGAGTTGCTATTTTCATCGATTTGGAACTTTTTTCCCCTCAGAGAGTTGAGAAAGGAAGACATTACTTTTCGTTTAAGTTCTTTAGAATAATGGAATCAGAGATAAACACGGTATTCGATGCCCATGTTAGACCTTATGGGTCATTTGCCTTCTCTAAGCAAGTGCGAAAGAACGTAAAAAACAGGAGTAAAAAGCAGATATGTAATCATTTGAAAAGACAGTCGAAATAGAATTCAACGTGGAAAGAGAATGGATAGCTCTATTATATTCCACATTTGTTTATACGTATATTTCAATTTTGTCTTAATCTTCATGCATCGAATGAAGTCCTGTGCAACCAAGTGATTTTAAATAAGAGCTGAGAATGGAAAGAAATCGGGCATGGGTAGGAATAAAATGTTTTGAATGTATCAAAATGACTTGGAATTGGAAAAAAAAATAAAAAAATAAGCAGGGAGAAAAGGAATAAATGCCAGAAGCAATTGGGGTATCTTATTTTAGAAATGCATTTATGCTTTTGGAAAGGTAAATGCTTGTAACTTAGGTTCAAAGATATAATTCTAGCTAAAAAGCTGCTGTGAGTACGATTTGCCTAAATTCTGTAATATTAACTAATAAGTATTTATGTTAATGAAACTATTTTAAAAAACACCTTTTTGAACTTTTTGTAAGATTAATATACGTATTCATCCCCGTATACGAAATTCTTTTTTAATACATTATCTTAAACATTTGATTTTGGATTTTTCTGTTTTATAAGTGAATAATATTTAATACTATATATAATAAAAATATCGACGACATGAGGTAGTATGGTAATCTGCTGACATATTAAATGTAATTTGTCAGAAAAATATAATTTTATTTAACATTATAATTTATAAAAAGCTGCATATTTTATTTGCTAACTATTGCATTTGATTCGAAACGTAACAATAATTTTAGTTAGATATTCATCACAAAATGTAAATTTGGGGGTATTATTAATGCGATGAGCGTTTTTCATATAATATGTTCTTCCAAAATCATTCATTTTTTTAAGTTACAAAAAATATTATTTATTTTCGAATAAATAAGAAAAAAATCATTTAAGAGTTTGAGCTACTCTAATATTTTTACTTCCAATGTCTTACTTTATTTCTTTACATTCTAGAAAAGTGTAGTACTGTAAATAAAAAAAAATGTATAAAAATACATTTCGATTGGATTTTTCTCCGAAGAACTTTAAGTTTCAGCAGTAAAGTCTATGAATAATACAATACTTCTATATCCTTCTTTATTTAATACATATTTATATTTAAATAAAGAAACAAGTAATCTCATAAAAACTAATATAACTTGTTTCCTCAACTAATAGAATTGTTTTCTCTTATTTTCTAAAAAAATGAGTTTTGAACCAAGACAACATATACTATTCGAAGCTGTAAATATTCCTTAATACTCTTTTTTTCTTTATCCATATAACCAGAGGGTCAAAAAATACAACACTTACAATCTATTCTACTGTCAACGATATCACCTTTTATATATGTTAGATACTGCTGGTCCGAAGAAGAGACTGAAGATTCTGCCATTCCAAAGACTGTGGTAACCCATTTTTAGTTTCTCTTACTCTCCAGAGATGTTAAAAACTAGACCAATAGGCCATTTCTCTGCTCCATAACATCCAGTCCCAACTTCTACTGCTTCTTCATGACTCTAGGGGTACCTGACAGAACACTGAACGCCAGTGGTCAAAGATTAGAGACGATTGTGCGTGCGCTGAAACTAAGATAACTTCTTCAGACGATAAGAAATGGACCAAAAGGTTTAATCTTCACCGTAGGGGGTATGTTCTTTTTGCTGGTGGGGAGGGAGGTATCCCTGGAGATGGAGATTATTGCCTTTCGATGGTCTTTCTTATCTCAGGTGTATTGGATTCACCGCCTCGTGGCGCTTCATGTGAGATGCTCTTTCCCGCCATTTAATGTCTTTCACTGTAACTGTATCGCTGTTCTAATGTTCGATGCTTCTGAATTACAATTGCATTGAGCACCGATGATCGTTGCTTGAGACAAAAGAACATAATTGAACACACAAAGGAATTTAATGTTATATCTGGTGATCCAATTTTATATATTTATCGAGGAAGAATTCGGGATAAAAGGATTTTTCTCAACAAAGTCTTCGTAATCAAAGTATTCAACGGAATTAATTTACAGCTGATTAATCATGCCAGTTCCTTTGTTTTCATATGCAGAATATTTCTTATTTTCTACAATCATTTGATATACATAAATCAATAAGATCTTTTGATGACAATGTCATTTTACATTTCATTTTTACTCAATAAAAAATACTATTTCTATTTTTGGACCAGAATAAAAATATTTAATAAATATATTAATCATCTTTTATTACAATGCCGATATCTAAGTTTCTGTTTATGTTTGGCAAATATATTCAATGATACATTGAGCTTCAGTGCTGAGTTTTAACTGCATATATGTTAGCAATAATTATTGAAGCTATATTGCCCCTAATACTTTCAAAAATGCTATTTTACTTCATTTTCAGAAAAAGAATTTTTCCAGTGCAATTAAATATCTAAAAAGGAGAAAAGTCTGAAACGATTAATAATAAAAAACTTTCAATTTTAAAATTAGTCGAAAGTTTGTCTTATAAAATTAAAAATATGCTTATATATAATAATTATAAATAAAATGTGAGATATTTTCACGAAAGTGTATTTATGTCATTGTCACATTTTATTATTTTAATAATAAACCTCTGGAGAAAATGCTTTGTGCATAAACACTTTTTCAGAAAAGTAAGAATTGCATTATATAGAGTAAACAATAATAATATTTTTGTATAATATGTTTAAACTAAACAAAATAAATGCATACATAACATTTTTCGTTCGAAATGTTCAATAACCTATAAAGAAAAATATTTAATTGAGCTTAATTGTCCTGTTTTTGAGTATTTCTTATTATTTACTGCTTTTTAAGTAATATGTTACACCAATGATATTTAAGTTAAATGATTTTAATATTATTATTACTTGGTTGGAGTTTAAAAATGTAGCTTAGCGAATATTTTTTTGCACTAAAAACAATTTGCACGCTCTTCTTGACATAATAATATTGACACACCAATCTCTTCCGTTAAAATGCAAAAATGACTCAGTTCATGCATGTTCAAATTTCTGCATCTCGCACGAAAACATGTTGACATTTATTTATTCAGATTCCTGAATCTGCGAGTAAAGAATTTCCTTTTAAAGTAAGGTGTTGTTGTGGGGTGGGGTGGGAGACTGAGGAAGAAACAGGAATACAGAACTAGGGACCACGAGCCTGGAGCTACAGAATGTGATTTCACATCAAGATGAATGTAACGCTTATATTAAGGTACGAAAATGCTTCTCTTGTTGGTGCAAATTTTTGAAAGTTTGTGTACAGCATTCGAAGTCAAAGACTTCTTAACGTGACAGAAAATAACTCCATAAATTTTCGCGCACTGTTGGTAGTATATGGTTATTGGAGAATATACAACAAACTATAAACCTCCAAGATATAGAAAGAGAATAACATTTTACAAAGATAGATGTGCTGGAAATCTCCGCATTTCCTGTTTGGAACTTTGAAAATTGCTTTTTGGATCTACAGTGCTTCATCGGATGAATAATAATTTTTTTTGTTTTCATTCCTGAGCTCCAAATGTATTGTATTTCGTATTTTTAACTAATAATTTGCATACGAAATTTGATTATTATTGTGATAACTAAGATATCTGAATAAAATTTATTCTGCTTAATCCTGATGTACGTAGGGCTGTAAATTACAACAACGAAGTTTGATTTTCTTGATTTCAGGAGGCTGTAGATTGAAGTAACTCATTGCATCGTAAGTCGTTAATGATTACTAGAAATAATCGAGAGAGAGAGAGAGAGAATCTTAATTTCTTATTTATTATTCTCAAGATTTCTCTACATATTTAACTATTCACCAGAGTTATTTGACCTTTCGAACAATAGCTTAGCTGTAATTTACAAATTGTTTCTTTAATAAACTTTAAAACCTGTAATTTACAAAATTATATAAATAAGGATAATTTCATATGCAGAATAAATTTTTCATATAGATATCTCGATTATTCCTTATTAATAATGAAAATTTTACTATGCCTCCCCCATGTACATTTTGTTGCATAAGAGAGGTAGTGCCGTACTAGATTAGAGTCAATTTTATTCTTTACGTTGACTCTGGTACATTAATTAATCATAAATAAACTAGAAATAAATGTTGGTCTCAATTATGATAGACCTGATTTTTTTTCGGCCGCGGTAGACTACTTGTCATGGTCTCAAGCTTGTGTACATCCTTCTTTTCATCGGATCATGGATTGGGGTTCTGATTTTGCTAAAATATCACTATGCAACTGAGTTGTTGCACATTTAATCCACAGAAGCCTGAAGTCCTCCCGTCGGCATGATGTGGAAGTATGGGAGGGGTTTATTAGTTAGAATATCGTCTACGTCAATTGACTGATGCTCATAATTACGAATTTTGTCACCAGTAACCTTCCTGTTGTTTCAAAATTTATATATTGAAAAGATTGGAAGAGATTACAACTTAAGTAAAGGCTACATCGTTCTATGAAGCATTAGCAATATACAGTTCTTTAATTTTCAAGAAATGAAATTCTCATACAAATATTAACAAACCAAAGGGATAAATAAATAAAAAATAAAATAACCAATCACTTTGAATAAAATGATATAATAAAATTATGTATATAAATTTCAAGAAATTAAATCAATCAAATTAATTTTAAAGCAAACATAAAAACACTTTATTATCACAATTACTGAATTCTTCAAATATTAAACGGTATTCTTATAATCCCTTTGAATTTTATTGTATCATTTTATTTTCTACATCCCTGTTAAATCTACCACATGAAATCTTTAATTTATCCCACCCGTTGATAAAGAAGCAATTTACTAGAGAATAATAGTATGAGCTTCTTGGACAATGACGTTCAAGTTGAGTTGTGAGTTTGAATCAAATTAAAGATAAGTAAAAGACTGAGAATTGATTTTCGTTAAAAATTCAATTCAGCTCCTTAGTCTACGCTTGGCAAGTAAAGGAGGTCTCAAATAAATTACGAAGCTCTTTACCAATAGTCTCGATTTAGCTTTAGTTATATAATTTAGTATAACCAACCAACCCACTTACAAATAACCATATCTATTTATGTTATACGGAAATGAAGCATCTTAAAAATAGTTGTGAAAACTAGTTTGGCATTATTATTATTCTCTGATAATAAATAACAGTTGCTCCTAAGTCAAATGATTTGCAAATAATTTTTCATTCTTATACAAAGTAAAGTAATAACGTAACATCATTGAGTAAAAAGAATGAGGTCAAATTTAATGAGCGCAAATCACTAAAGTACATTAAAAATTCATTATTACATCGAGTAAAATATTTTTACTTCACTGATCGATATACGTCTGGATTGTTTTTGACCCATTTTTACTAATCAAATTTCAAACATCATCTTTAACGTACATAGATTATATAGGCTTTAAAATAATATATATTATTCAGGGCACCGTGACAACAACAATATAATATGTAATGTCTGAAAATATGAATACTATAATGTAATTTTGTATACTATAAAAATTTGAGTTTTATTTATATCATTCTGTAATATTGTTGATGTTACTTTTAGTACATGGCTAAAGCTTCTGCAATTTAAACCAAATATGCTGTGACAACATTAACACTAAAATTATATTTAAAAAAATGTATGACAAATGGGAATTCAACATCTTTTGAATAACGTTTAAGACAATAAACAGCCAAATAAGGTCCAGACGGCATGTCATATTCTATCAAGTTAATCTATGTTATTACATCATCCTTTGACCGTTGTCGTAATAAAACTTTTCTCTAAAACTATGCATACTAACAATTTCAACACATCTGGAAATCGTTACGAAACGCATCAACATAGCGTCAGTTCTAATGCACAAATTCAAAAACCAGAAACAACATCATCCGGAAAATATTTATCGACAATATGCTGGTACTAATCATTATCGCAGGAAATTCGAAAAATTCATTTTCGTGTCAGCTTTTCGAATTGCGTGACTCTTGCAAGGATAACGAAACATTGTCTTGGAAAATGACGGACCCCAAAAATTCAGTAAAATTTACGTGCGGCAAGTAACCATTTTGCAATATGCTAAAATCACAAAAATCGATAACTCATTAAAGCTTCGAGGTCCTTTTCCACAGCCAAACGATTTTGATTCCATCGAAATTCAAGTGAATTGGAAAATTCCAAGAGTTTGAGAGGATACAAATAGTTGGATTCATTGTTCTAGATAGTTCTAAACTTCCTCGAAATATACTTTTTTTTTTTGGTTTAATAACTTTTATGAACATAATGATGTTTAAAATGACCCTGTATTGATTTTCGGAGAGATAATATTTGTCTAAAAGTACATGGAATCTTATGTTTGGTCTGGTGAACAATTTTATCTGTCTGTTTTTCAAATATTACAATAGCCTGGAATAGTTAAATTTCTTACTTTATTTTAGTTTCATCCTTGACAATAAAAGAAAATTCTTATAATGCTATTTTTTTTTAAAAAAAATAGCATTTCAAGAATAGAATAAAAGAACCTCTATTCGGAGAAACTATATTTCTTTAATGTAAAATTTTACATAATATGACAAATTGGTAGCGAAAACACTGATCTACATCTGTTTTAATTTAGGAATAACATTTAATCCTTTTTTTAGTTTTTTGTTTACTTTTAGATCAAAAATGCATTTCTTAACATTATTTAATAATCTACAGTATAATTTCAATCAAATAATTTTTTTAGATAACTGTTTTTTTTTAAGAAAATTAATTCTGTATTTCTGAATATGCTTAATAAGATGAAAAACCATGAATAATACATGTATAATTAATCAAATATGTCTTTCAAAATTTAGAAGTAAATCGTAAATGTAAGACTTGACATTACAAAATACACTGAAGTTGAAAAATAAGAGTTGTCTGCGCATTAATTCAATTAGAATAATAGTCTTTACATAGATACCTTAGAAGTTTGAGCAGATATGTACTAGCTTTTGAATATCCTGTATCTTAACAATTGTGCATAATTATAATATCACGTAGCATCATGTCACTCAATGCCAAAAATTCAAATAAAATTTTCTGTTGGAATTCCACATACAAAATGAGTAGATTTGTTATAAGACCAATATATGAAAGGGAAATGATGATTGAGAATCATATCAATGGATGTTTTTTTTTTCTTTAATTTTATTTCGCTTTCTTGAATTTTTCATTATCAACATGCATTTATTTCATTGTATGATTCTTGGTAAGCAGTGAAACGTGCATTGGCAACACTTTCCTCTGTGATTGTTTCCTTGATCACTTGCCAAAGAAATGGATATATACCGACAAAAGAGTGAACACACTTATAATTGGAGAAATAAAAGAAAATTGAAAATTATGTAAAAATACTTCTAATGTTTTAAAAGATTTATTAGTAAAATTTGAATATAAATAGAAAGCTTAATTTTTAAGAAAATTCCACCAAAACATTTTTGTCTTTTTTTTAAGTTGAAAACTTACACTTACCATTTTTACATATATTACAATAATTGAATTTGAGAGGATGTTTGCACAAATTATAAAATGCTCGAGAAAAAAAAATCATAAGCTTAATTCTCGATTCACTCATCTAAAAACTTTTCTATCGATTTAAAAGTCTGATGAAAAACAGTTTTCAAAACGAATAAAGTGTTACTTTCTGAATCGTAAAAATTTCACAACGTGAAAAAAAAGACTAAAATCATAAAGAGATATAAATTTATGCATTTATATTCTATGGTCAATTTGAGATTATGTGCGTAGTTTTACAATTTTTAGATCTTAAAAAGTTGCTGGTTTTTAAACTCAGGAAAATTATACCATCAGGTTTAATGATATCACACGCAGTGAGTCGTGACCTGTTTTCCAATATTGCGGATATCTGCTCTTTCAAATTGCAGCGTAGCATCCAATTTACATAAACAAGTCATTGAACAGATCTAGAAAGTTCTCGATTAGATTTAAAAGTAGTCGATGATATTATACAGATATCTCCAAAAAGGTTCTCTGCTCTAAAAGTCTTCAAAAACGGTTTTAAGCAGTACCGCTTTTACAAAATACTTAGTACATTGTTAAAATACTAAGTGCGTATTGTTTCATAATAGTCTACTTACCGTTTGTTTCCGTTGATGAAGATGTAAAATAATGAGTGTTGTACAGGTTTTTTTTTTCAAATCGGCACCTTAGCTTAGAAAGCGACTAAAATGATTTACTTTATAACTATGTTATAATTATTTTTAATTTTATAATCAGTAAATATTTAATTTTATAATCAGTAAATAT